>CAUYRT010000294.1:0-45310 GCA_963574885.1 Lepilemur ruficaudatus
CTAACTGAAAAGAAAATTTAGAAAACAATGCCATTTATAAGAGCATTAAAAAGAACAGAACATTGGTTGTACGTAGATACAGTTGGAGCACTATGTATGTACTCTATGGACTACTTTGACAGAGTAGATTTTTAAATGTAACAAGATAAGTCAACTTGAGTGGTAATATATTTTGGGAAATCAGCTCACTACAAATTGTAACTGTAAACATTGTACTGTAAATGCTTTGTAGTTTTCCCCCAATTAAAAAAAAAATGTATTAAAAGTTTTTTGGTCATAAAAAAAAAAAGAACAGAACACAGAACACTTAGGAATAAATTTAACAAAATAAATACAAAACTCATACACCATAAGCTAAAAAACACCATTGAAGGACATTAATGATGACATAAGTAAGTGGAAATACATCCATGTTTATAGATTAGAAAACTTAATATTGTTAAGATGGCAATATTCTCCAATTTGATCTGCAGATTCAATGCAATCCTTGTGAAAACTCTAGCTGGGGTTTTTTTTTTTTTTTTTTTTTTTGCATAAATTGACAAACAGATCTTAAAATTCATATGGAAATACAAGGGCCACAGAATAGTCAATTCAATCTTGAAAGAACATACTTCTTAATTTCAAAACTTACAACAAAACTACATTAATCAAGACAGTGAGAAACTCGCATAAGGGCAGACATACAGATCAATGGAATAGAATTGAGAGTCCAAAAAATAACCTATTTATAGTCAATTAAGCTTTGACAAGAGTGCCAAGACCTTTAAATGGGGAAAGAAGTATGTTTTCAACAAGTGATGCTGGGACAACTCGATATCCACATGCAAAAGAATAAAATTAGACCCGTGCTTAGCACCAAGTTGACTCAGAAGTGATTGAAAACCTAAATGTAAAAGCCAAAATTATTCAACTCTTACAAGAAAACTTAGGAGTAAGTCTTCATGGCCTTGGATTAGGCAATGAATTCTTAGATACGACACTGACAGCATAACGAGGCAATTGAGGGAAGGTGCAAGAGGGAACAGAGCAAGCCCTGGAGAAGAAAAGTAATCAGATTGCTGACTTCCATGTTTGCCCTAGGAAGTTAAAACCAGCTTCTGCTACTAGAGAACTAAACTAACAGGAAAGACAAAACTACCCATTCTAAGAGACCTAAAAAACACAGCAAATATTTATTGAAAAGCTACTATGTGACAGTCATATTGTTAATCATCTGACCTCAGAAGGGTTCTTGAGTGTCCTACCTAAGGCCTACATGGCTCACTTAGGATATGAAATGCCACGGTTGGCTTTGCTGACTTTCCTTGACTGTATATGGCCTGTAACGTGTCTACTTTGTGCTAGACATGTGCCTGGCCATTCAATTCCTTCCTGAATCCAGAGACAGTAGGATTCCTAGGCCTGCTTTACAGATGGGGAAACAGCTCAATCTCCTACACAATGTCATAGAAGCCTTGGCAGACCTGATATATGATGAAGGCCTGCTCCTCAAAGGTAACTCTCCATGTATCCTCATGGTGGAAAAAAAGACAAACTTCCTCAAGCCTCTTTTATAAGGCACAATCTCATTCATGAAGGCTCCATTCTCATGACCTAATCACTCCAAAGTCCCCACATCGTGATACTGTGACATTGGGGGTTAGGTTTCAACATATGAATTTTGGGAGGATGACAATGTTCAGATCATAGCAGTCTATTATGCCCCTAAATTCTTATAATCCAAGAAACAGTAGAGCATATGCTTAGTCACTGTGTGATCTTGGACAAGTTATGTGAACTCTCTAAGCCTCAGTGTCCTTGTCCCTAGAATGGGAATAATAATAATAATATCTGCTTCATTGGGATGCTGGGAGATTGAATGAGGCAATATTTTTTGTGATGAGTTGAATTGTTTCCTCCAGAAAAAAAATATGTTGGAGTCCTAATCTCCACTATCTCAGCATATGAACTTAATTTGGAATTGGGGTCACTGAAGATGTAATTAATTAAGATGAGATCATACTAGAGTAGGGCAGGCCTTATTCCAGCATGACTGGTGTGCTTATACGTGAAGAATGCTACAAGGAGATGGGGACAAAGACTGGAGTTATGCTGCCACAGCCAAGGAAAACCTGGGACTACCAGAAGCTAGAAGGGCAAAGACCCTCCCCTAGCGGCTTCAAACAGAGTACGGCCGTAGCAACTCCTTGACTTTGGATTTATAGCCTCCAAAACTGTGAGAAAATAAATTGTTGTTTTAAACCACCCACTTTGTAGTATTTTGTTATGACAGGCCTAGAAAACTAATATACATTTGAAACTCTCAGAACAATACCTGGGATAACTCCATAATTAATGGTAAAAATTATTCTAGATGTTTTTACCTTGTTGTTTCTGTTACTCTTTGTAATAATTTTATTAGGTAGGCGTATTAGGCTGCTCAAGCTTCCATTGACAAAATACCATAAACTGGGAAGCTTAAACAACAGAAATTCATTTTTTTCACAGTTCTGGAGGCTAGAAGTCCAAGACCAGGGTGCCAGCATAGTCAGCTACCAGTGAGGTCATCTTCCTGATTTCCAGATAGCCACATGCTTGTCCTACCTCCACGTGGTAGACAGAGAAGGCAAGAGCTGTCTGGTGTCTCTTCTCATCAGGGCACCAATCCCATCATGAGGGTTCCACCCTCATGAACTCATGTAACCCTAATTATTTCCCAAAGGTCCCACCTCCAAAAACCATCACATTGGAGGTTAGGGCTTCAACATATGAATTTGTAGGGGGAACACAATTTGTTCCATAATAGTAGATATTATCCTTGTTTTATGGGTAAGAAAACTGAGTCTCAGTGAGATTAATACACAAGAAAATTCATACAGGCATAACAGTATTACAAAGAGAAGATTCCCGTAAATGTGAGAATTCCTTTCCCGAGTTTCCATGCATAGCCACATACATTCCATAGCAACAATGGTGTTATGGGCTCTGGAATCAGGAAGACTAAGTTCAGGGCCACTCACCAGCTCTGGGACCTTGGGCAAGTTACTTAACTGCTTGGAGTCCCGGTATTCTTACCTGCAAAATGAATAATTCCTAACCTCATGGAATGGTTGTGAGCATTAAAATGACAAAATATATGTAAAGAGGGTCCAACAGTGTCTGGCACAAAGAGAACATCAAATAATAGTTAAAATTTCAAAGATAAATATACAAAGATGTTCAACACAGCTGTCATTGTTAGAACAGATTTGGACAACTTCAATATTCAAATTAAATAACTATGATTTATTCATATTAAGAACTGCTATGCAAGCATAAAGCAGAATAAGATAGAAAACTATGTTAACTTCCTGGGTTCTTTGCCTACTGTGATTTAATCTCTTTAGGTTTCAGTTCCCTCATGTGAAAAAATGGAAATAAAAGCAAGCAATACCTACTTTATAGGGTTGTCATAAGGATTAAATAATATATATTCCATATAAGATGCTTAAAACATTCTCAGGCACATAACAAACACATGATAAACATTAGCCGTTATTATATTATGATTCCATTTGTATGGAAGGAAGGAAGGCTAATTGGCTAATTTCTGGAAAATGATATAAGAATCTGTTACTAATTATTATCTCTGGGGAGTGACGATGGGCGGTAGGAGGGAAAAGAGCTTCTCCTTTTGCCTTATCCCTTCCGTACCACTGGAAACAAACCAGCTCTCAGATTACTAGCTGTCTCTTGCCCTTTCCCTCTTTTTTACATAATGCAGAGTAGCCCTTATGATGGCTGGGCACTTTCTTCTACCATCCAGGCAGGCCTGCTCTTCAGTGAGACATGTGGGTACAGCTGCCAAAAGATTTCCATACTGGTTGGTAAATAACTGAACACTTGTCCCCTGTGATCCAGCAAGGTAAGGGTTAACTTCCTACGTGCTGGGGGCCTCTGAGATGCTGATTCATAGTGACCCTGTTTGGTTTGCTCCCTCTGTCCCATCAATAAATATTTTCACTCTTGCTCCTGGTGCCAGGCACTGACCTCGGGGCTGTACACCCGTTGTGTCTGATGCTAAACAATTCTTCCAGGTACTTACTCTTATTTCCCAAATGATGAAGCAAAGATTACTTATTACATGACTTGTTATAATAACACAGAGAGGAGTCTGTCTGGCTCCCAAGGTGATGCTGTTGTCACCGTGTGTCTTTGCTTTCATTGGCTCACATTCCCTCTCTAAAAACATTTGTGTGCTCTGCTTCGTTATTTTCAAAAAGTTTGTTTTACCAGCTTTGTAGTTCTGGCTTGTCTCAACTAGTTTAATAGTTTCAAGAGAACAGCAGAGTTCTCTTAACTCTGTGAATAATTAACAAGTTGAGTTAGTCTGATCCCTGGTTTAAAGTTGACCACTGAATTTGATTATTTGCCCTGAATAAAAAGACAAGGAAAATTTGTCTATATAGGCACTTTTCAATGCCTGGGTAGGCAGAGAAGCCAAAAGAATCATTCTAAACTTGCTCTCTTCCCCCTCCAACAAGTGAAGTTCCCCGCTCAAGGGTGTAAGTGTCTGAACCAGGCTTGGCGACAAGGACTCCCACTCCAAGGAGACTTGAAGTGGTTTTGGAAATGGAACAATCTCAGGTGTGAGTCACTGTTAGCTGGGTGACCTTGGGCGAAGTTACCTAATTCCCTCCCTCAGCTTCCTTTGTCATTTGCAAATTGAGGTGATAGTGATTACAGGCACTAAGCTAATAACTAGCAGTGATATTAACATTTCTCAGCCATCATCAACCAAGGTGCTGTACACAGAGCTGCAGCAGGGTGCCAAGGCCCAGTTCTGCAGGAAGGTACTGGTTAGATGGATGGTAGGGATATCCACGGGAGTCCCAGGGGAGAGGCCGAGTGGCCAGCAGGATGGGGTGTTATATGCTGATGAGAGGTGGGTTTCAGGGAAGCAGCTATTTGCCAACTGCTATGGCAGAGTTCTAATAGTTTGCCAACCAGTACAGCTGTACAGAGGAGTATAGGCTAAACATGGCTCCTTTGCAAGTGAGTTTGCATTTCTAGGGGAATTTACTCTGGGCTTGATACTGTAGCTGTTTTAGACAGTTCCCGCTACTATAACAAGTTACCATAGACTGGATGGCTTATAAAAAATTGAAATTTATTTCTCCTGTTCTAGAGGATAAACGTCTGAGATCAGGATGCCAGCATAGTCAGGTTCCGGTGGGGCCCTCTTCTGAGCTACAGACTGCCAACTTCTAGTTTTGTATCGTCACATGATAGAAAGAAGATAATAGGGCTATCTCTGGGTTCTTTTTTTTTTCCCCAAGACAAGGTCTTGCTCCATCACCCAGGCTGGACTGCAGTGGCATAATCGTAGCTCACTGTAACCTGGACTTCCTGGGCTCAAGCAATCCTCCTGCCTCAGCCTCCGAAAGTGCTGGGATTACAGGCACGAGCCACCACGCCCGGCCTCTCTGGGGTCCTTTCATAAAGGCACTAATCCCATGCATGAGGGCTCCACCCTCATGACCTAATTACCTCCCAAAGGCACCACCTCTGAATATCATCACGTCGGGAATTAGAATTTCAACATACAAATTTTGGAGGTACAAAGTATTGCAGTGGCTAAAATCTTTCTCACATGATTCCATGTCTTCGCAAACACTCAGTTAAGAGGGTACTACTTCAGGACCATTTTTCAGATAATAAACTGCATCTCCAAAGTTAAAATGGCTGGTAAGTGAGGGAACAGTGACCTGAATCCAAGCGAAGCAATGAGAGGGCCAGACTCTTCCCTGCAACGTGAGAGAGAAGGAAATCTTTAGCAAGGATGAAAAACTGAAGCTGAGAGCTTGGGTAGGAAAGGATAAATAAAAATGCTGTGCTGTAGGACAATTCAAAGGAGAAATAAAAAGGCTCGTAGACACACAGAATGCTTGGAAAAAATGACATGAAAAAGATTTATCCCACTTGCACTTTACAAATGGAATAAAATGTTAACAATAGATGAATTGGTGTAAAGGGTAGACAGAGGTTCCTACCAAGTTTGAAATTATGCCCAAACAGAAAGTTTAAAAAAACCAAAGCCCTTTGCAAATAGGAGTCGGAGCTCTCTGTCATTCCTCCTTTGGCCTCTTCCTCTTGCCCTCATCAACTATTTTTAAGAGTAAGAGGAGCCACTGAAGAAGATCTAAGCCTGAAAGTCTAATGTTCCACCTCCCCAACTTTCAGCAGCACTGCGGAAATCTGAAGGGAAGCGTTTGGGAAGTCTACAATTCGGGAAATGTTTGCAAATGAAATGGGTGTGACTGCTAGAAGTAACTGCAATGCAGCAGGAGGAGCTTTGGGCCAGGAGTCAGGTGACTGTGGATTGAGTCCTGGTGGGTCCGTTTCGTAGCTCAGCGATCTTGTGCAAGTCATACCTCATCTGTAAGAGGGGAATCACAGTGGCAGCCTCCAAGGTTATGCTGATAATTAAATGAAATAGCATTTGTAAGGTTCCAAGCATGGAGCCTGACGTACAGTATATGCTCAATAAATATCTTATTTCCCCTTCCCTGAGGCTCAATTTCTACGTTTATTCAAGGAGGATAGCATTAATAATATTAATACCTTAAGGAGAGAGCGCAAACCTCAAATGCACCAACCTGTGAAACATGATTTGAAAACACATCATTTTACAAATAAGTGTTGTCTTTACTGCGGGAGATGATTGGAGTAGCCCAAATCAGGGGGAGCCCTTACCCCATCCTACAGTTGAATGTGTCATGCTCTCTTTATTACTCTTGGGTAACTTCTGGCTCTTTAATGCGGTCTTTCCAATAAAGCACACAACTACTGAAGCAGTATTTATAGCTCTGAACAAAGTATTTCCCTAATATGCCTAACCCAGGGCTGCAGACACATCAAACACTTGGTGAACATTTGCGGTTGAGATCACCCATTCCCTTCATTCTTGGATCCCTGCAACTTCCTTTGTGACTCCCCCCAAATCAGGTTCTTCTCTGTGACTTACTTTCTTAAGTCAAAAATCATTCTTGATTCTTTAATTTCCTTAACCCTCCCTCTCATAGTCCATCTGCAAGTCTACCTAGAGAAGGTATCTCATATCTGTCTACTTTATTTCCCTATTATCCTAATCCTACTATCATTATCTATCCTTCAGCTGCTTGCAAAACCCCTCATTTTCAATTTTAACCCTCCTGTCTCCCCAAAATCCATTCCACATACAGCAGCTACAGTGAGCTTTTAAAGTCACAGATCAAGTTGCACCCCTGCTTAAAACTTTACAATTGTATTTAAAATGAAATTTTAAATTTATTTTCATTTAAAATAAAAATCAAACTTGGCCATGCAACCCAAAGACCTATATGATACGGCCCCCAGCTGCATTCATTCACCAACAAATGTGTATTGAGTGTGTGAAAAGTGTTGGAGATTTAAAACAAATTTTTTTTTTAAAAAAAGGTGGAAATCCCTGTTCCCATGGAGATAACATTTCAGTGCAGTGTTTTCCTACCTTTTTAACTTCAACTCACAGAAATACATTTTACATTCTGTCCCTGCACACACAGACGTATTTGTAAAGGAAACAACAACAAAAAAATCATTAAAAAGAAACTTGCCCTTTCTACATTTAATAAAGTAATAGCATAACAAAAGTTTAACCCAGTATGATCCTTGCTAAAGATACTTGTGATACACTCTGACATTTTCTGATCTGCTTCCATCCCGAGAAAAGGAATCTGGTCACAAAGATCTAAATTGATTTTTTGACTCCATACAGTGACCTGCAGTATGAAAAATTCTCTTTTTCACAGGGCTCCTACGACTGATTTTGTGACCACAAAAGAGTCACCGTGAGAAGCCTTCACAGTTAGGTGAGCTGATTCATTGGAATGCACAGTGAGGAAGCGTGGCATGCGAAAGAACCTTACCACGTGCCCAGCTATTCCGCTGTTCTTTCCCATACCCTCTTCATTTCTCGTCCTGGAGCACACCACCCTCACCTGCCTGGTGCTCCTTTCTCCCAGAACTTCACCTGGCTGCTCCTTTGCACTGTGTAAATCTTAGCTTAAATGTCATTTCCATGAAGAAGCCCAGCCCTCCTGAATAACTATCTAGGGACTATAATCACTGCTTAACTCTCTGTGTAACATATGTCTGTTGTTTTCTTATTGTGTCATTTCCTGCATCCTCACTAGGATAGATAGCTCTTATGAAAATGGAACCTTTGCCTATCTTTCTCACAGCTCTAACCCCAGCACTTGAAATAGTGGCTGACAAACATAGATGCTCAAGAAATCCTTGTTGAATAAACGAGTGGTCTGGAGAGTAACCCCTTGCCAGAGTCAACTAGCAGGCAGACATAATCAAGATGAAAGATTTCCCCCTAAAGAAAACAGGAGATTTGGAGTTAGAAGATCTGGATTCCACGACAACCTCCTACTTTACTAGCTTCCTAAGAGTGATGAGTTTGGTTGAAGTCCTCAAAATTTATATGTTGAAGTCCTAACTCCCAGTGTCTCAGAATGTGACTGAATTTGGGGATAGAATCTTTAAAGATATAATTGAAGTTAAATGAGGTCTTTCGGGTGGGCGGTAATCCAATATAACTGATGTCCTTATAAGAGGAAAAAAATGTGGACACAGACACATACAGAAGGCAGGCCATGTGAAGATACAGGGAAAATATGATCATGTACAAGCCAAGGAGAGAGACCTCAGAAGAACCTGACCCTGCCAACCCCTTGATCTTGGACTTCCCAGCCTCCAGAACCGTGGGAAAATAAATTTACGTTGTTTAAGCTCCCCAGTCTGTGGTACTTTGTTATGAAAACCCATCAGACTAAAACACTAGCCTTGGGTGAATCATGAACCATCTCCCTCTCTCTCTCAATTTTTCACTTATTAGAAGAGAATAGCAGTTCACTCAGGAATTAATTTGTGTAAAAGCATCACCACAAATCTAGGCATACAATAGGATCTTCATATATGTTTATTTTCCCCACAGAATTTTTCCTTACTACTAATTTATAAACAGGTGCAGATTTTCATGAGTCCATTAACACCTGCAAAATCAGGTTGAGCAATACCTGAGGTTGACACTGTCTTTTCCTTCTTCATAGTTCCAGGACCTAGGACAGTAACAGGCTGAGTGGGGGCAAAGCAGGTACAAACCCGAGTTCCTGGACTCACAAGGACAAGAATTATCACTGATGTTACTTTCCTGAAGCAACTGAATTCACAGTCTAAACCCCCAGGTTTCCAAGATGGAAAGAAAATTAAGACTTAGTATGCCTTGAATTTCTCTCCATCTTACCCTGAACTAAGGTTTTGGAGGCTTGTGTGTCTTCAGTCACGTTTAGGTCTTGCAGCCCTGCAATTTCCCATCTCATTGCTTTTTATTTTTATTTTTTTGAGACAGAGTCTCACTCTGTTGCCCTGAGCAGAGTGCTGTGGCATCAGCATAGCTCACAGCAACCTCAAACTCCTGGGCTCCAGCGATCCTCCTGCCTCAGTCTCCCAAGTAACTGGGACTACAGGTGCACACCACCACACCCAGCTAATTTTTCTATTTTTACTAGAGACAGAGTCTCGCTCTTGCTCAGGCTTGTCTCAAACTCCTGAATTCAAGCTATCCTCCCGCCTGGGCCTCAAAGAGTGCTAGGATTATAAGCATGAGACACTGTGCCTGGCCTCCCATCTCATTCTTATGGGACTTAAGAATCTTTGGCAAGGCAGAGAACCCATACCTAGGATCTGGTCTCCTGGGGCCCGGTGAATCTACTCCCTCTGTGGCCTTGCTATCTACCCTGGGTGCACAGTTAAGATCTGAATTTTGGTAGAATTTGGTGTTTGTCTGTATATCCCTCTCGTGTGTACACCCAACATGCAGTAGTGTGTAGACTTATTCCAGCTAATGCCTCTGTGCCTTAATTTTCTCATTGGTAAATCAAGTTTAATGATATTTTAAGACGTATATATTTGTAAGAATATATGTTGTAGGCTCCTAATACTTGTGAGACATTATGTGCATGATTCTTGCTCAGCAGGTGTTTGTGGACCAAATAATCACTTCCCTAGCTTTAGGAGCAAACATATTATAGAGCAGCTGTATTAGTTTCCTAGGGCTGCTGTGACAATTTGCCACAAATCAGTGTATATAAACACCATAAATGTTTTATCTGACATTTGTAGAGGTCAGAAGTCTGCCACGGGTCTCAGTGGGCCAAAATCCAGGTGTTGGCAAAGCTGCGTTCCTTTTGAAGGCTCTAGAGAAGAATCTGTTTCCTTGTTCTTTCCAGTTTCTGGAAGCCACCTGCGTTCCTTGGCTCATGGCTCCTTCCTCCACCTTCAAAGCCAGCACCACAGCATCTTCCAATCTCCTTGCAGTATTAATAACCAAAATGTGAAAATAACCCAAATGCCCATCAGTACATGAATGAACAAAAATGTGGTACACACATACAATGGAATATGATTTAGCCATCGATAGGAATGAAATACTGATACATGCTATTATTTGGATAAACCTTGAAAACATTATGCTAAGTGAAAGCAGCCAGGGCTCTCATCCTCCTACCTCCCCCTGTAAAAACACTTGGGATTGCGTTGGATAGTCCAGGATAATCTCCCCATCTCCAGACCCTTAGCTTACTCATACAAGCCAATTTCCTTTTGCCACATAAACTAACATATTGACGGGTTCTAAGAATTAGAATGTGGACATCTTTGGGGGGACATTATTCTGCCTTCTACATGATCCTACTACAGGATGGGAAGGCAGAAAAACTGGCCTTAGAATCTCAATCTCACCTCTTAGTATCAGCGTCACCCTGCTTATTTAACCTCCTCAGCAGCACCCTTGAAATGGGCACAATAGCTGCCTTTCACGGCTATTGTGAGAAAAATGAGAATGAATCCATAGGACTTGGCATCAAGAAAGTCCTCAGTGAATAGTCAGCACCATTATTAATATGATCTTAAACCCATTACATTTTCCAACAGGATTTCCCTAAGATTTAGACATACGTAAAATTGTTGGGTGAAATGCTAAGTTCTGTTCAGACACTGGTTTTGATTTTTTTTTTTTTTTTGCACACATACCACTTGTACATTTCCTTTATTTTTTTACTTCATTCCAGGTCATTCTGGGATGAACAGGTGGGTAACGTGCCCTGCAGCCCCTACCCATCACACCACACATTCTGTATCTAGAGATAGAATGTGCCTTGTCACCTTTTGATATCTTATTTAAGAAAGAAAAACCAGGAGCTCCTGATCAAAAAATGTGTATTAAGAACATTTTCAGCCGGGAGTGGTGGGTCACGCCTGTAATCCTAGTATTCTGGGAGGCCAATGTGGGTGGATTGTTTGAGCTCAGGAGTTCGAGACCAGCCTGAGCAAGAGCAAGACCCCATCTCTACTGAAAGTAGAAAGAAATTACTTGGACAGCTAAAAATATATGGAAAAAATTAGCCGGGCATGGTGGCACATGCCTGTAGCCCCAGCTACTCAGGAGGCTGAGGCAGAAGGATTGCTTGAGCCCAGGAGTTTGAGGTTGCTGTGAGCTAGGCTGACACCACAGCACGCTAGCCTGGGCAACAGAGCGAGACTTTGTCTCAAAAGAAAAAAAGAAAATTTTCTATGATCAAAATCGCTAGGGCATAGGAATGTGCTGAGCTATGGGATGGAAAGGAAACAACATCTCAGGGTATACAAAACAAGCATCTCTTTATTCATTCGTATTTACTGAGCACTTACTATTTTCCAGGCACTGTCTTATAGCACTGAGTATAAGGTGGTGATCAAAGCAAAGTTCCTTGACCTTGTTCTATTGAGAAGAGACAATGAAGGGATACAAAAGCATGTGAACAAGCAATTATAATTTTGGAAAATTATCATAAAGGAAATAAACAGAGTGTTGTATTGGAAGAACAAGGTGAGACAGGACAGCAAAGGAGGGTGATATTAATATTTATGCTGAGACATGAAACACAGGAAGGAAAGCCAGTACCTCTGCCCCCCAGGGAGGGAACATGGGCATGCCTCAGGACGCTTATTTTAGAAACCTTGGGTCTTGCAATAGTAAGTTGTAAAATCAATTTAGTCGGCACCAGCACGTGTTTTCCACCCCCCCCCCCGCTCTAAATGAAACAGAATGGAGTACATCAGAGTAGATGATATCAGACGCTATCAGGTGGGAATTGTTAGGTGAAATTTTAGTTTCAGATACATACATAAACACACACATACATATGTGGGCACTGAGTTGTGATGCACAGTGTATTTCTTACACAGGTCAGTAGTCAGAAAATCTGAATGACACTCCTCAAAGGCAAAACGACCTTGGTGTGTTTAGGAAAATAAACATAGACTGTGAGGCTGGAATACACTCGCCAAGGAGGAGTGGTAAGAGGTGAGGTCAGACACATAAACAGAGGCCAGATTGTGCAATAAGCCACCGTAAGGAGCTCAGATTTCATCTAAGCACTACTGAAAGCCACTGAAAGATGTAAAACAGTATGTTCTGATTCACATTTTTAAAAGAAATAATTTTGGATACCTTCCACAATTACCTTTCTATTGTTTAAGTTCATAGATTGGACTCTAAAATTCACTGGGCTGATCCAAAAATCAAGTGCTTTGAACAGAACTTGAATGTTTGCAGTAGAAGAAAACTGGTGAGCCATTGATCTGAATTCTTTGCAAAATAAATGAGACTAGCTCAGGTGGTAAAAAATTAAATACTCACAAAAACTTAAACAACAATATACTATTTTATACCTATGAGTAGACAAATATTTTTAAACACTTGAAAATGTTATTAGCATTATTGGAAATTGGCACCATCTTTTACAGAGGGCCATATGGTCGTTCCTATCAAAATCTAAACTGTGCATTAGCCTTATTCAGAAATTTCACTTCAATGATTATATCCTTCAGAAATACTCATATATATATGCCAAGAACAGGTGTAGCAAGATATTTGTGGTAGCATTTGTAATTAGGAAAAAGTGGAGATAGTTTAAGAGGAAATTAATGAGAGAATGGGTAAATAAGAAACAGAAGCTTTCTTACTATAATATACAAGCCAGCTGTTAAAAAGAATGTTCCAGATACTTTATGTACTAATATAAAAGTCCTGATTTATTGATTAGTAAGAAAAAACGTGCAGAGAAATATGAGTAGCATGATGTAATTTCAGTTAAAAAAAACAAAAAAAATACAGATAAGCATATCTGAATGTTCACAATAGAAAAGTCTAGAAGAGATATGCAACAAACTTAACAGGGTGAGAGAAGGCAGCTTCAGAAACTCTATACTTTTACTTTACACACTTTGACATTTGCACTCCATTTACATTAAGCACATACTATGTTTGAAATGTAAAAAAAGTAATAAAATTATATTAACAAAAATTTGGATAGGTAGAGCAAGCAGAGGAAGCATTAACTGGGAGGAAAGAGAATAATTACACCTTTATGGTGATATCAATACCCAGAGCTTCACCTCTTAGGTTGTCATGATGGGGAGAAACCAAAAAGATTCAGATGAAATGATGCACTTGGCTTGTTGGCATGTATGTGTATATACCATTATTTATGATATTTCCTCAAACATCCAGGGCCAGAGAGTTTTAACCATTACAAAGCCAAATGTTGCACCATCCCTGACCATTTTAAATCTGGTTAAATTTGTTTGGCTGAACCTGCCCCAATCTGAAACTCACCTATGAAATTTTGGTAGAGTCATGCATGAACCCTAGGAAAAACTAAAACAATGGAAATGGATAATAATGACAGCAACCAATCGCTGGGCATATGATCTCATGCCAGGACTGGCTCTGGGCGATTTGTGTATATGACTACTAACTCCATAACCCTGCACGGTAGGTGACATATTATCCCCACTTTACAAATGAATATATTGCTGCCTCCAGAACCAGGTGAGGTCATCTGCTCCGGTGACATGGCAAAGGGAGGTGCTGGGGTGACAGCCCAGGCCAGTGGCTCCCACAGTCTCTCTCAGCTCCTTCACAACACAGAGGGAGCAGGCCTTGGTCCTCACCACCAGAATGGCTTGGCTTTTTCTAAGGTCAACTGGATGGCGGTTCTAAAGAACATTTTATTGTGGTAACATTGAGCTCACTTCAGAGTTTGTAACAGTGTAACTCAGTTGGCTGAAGTCAGGATCAGCACTAAGAAAAAAATAAGAGTTCCTAAGCTATTCCTAGTGTTTGCTCTCATGCCCCATGCCCTACCCCACTGCACCAGCCACAGAGGCAGGTGTGTGTTTTACCAGTAAAAGAAAGGGCTGATGAGATAGGAGCAGGATTATGCTAGACTCTTCTCTGATAAGATCTCACCCTACCTGTTCAACCCTCCCTGAGAAACCTATCCTGGACCCCTCCCACCTGCACCCTTGGGGTCAGCTTTCCCTGCTCAGGCCGTCCTGGGCCTGGTGCCTGCCCCAGCTCCATCATTGCACCTCATCACAAGGTATCGCATCTGCTGTTTGCCTGTCTGTCTTCCTCAGTGGACCACGGGCAGGCACCCAGGCCATGTGGTGTTGTTGTCTAGCCCCACAGCCTGGTGGGCCTCAACAAATACTTAAGAAATGAAAGAACACGGTTCTAGCCAGGAATGTCATTTGACCTGGAGAGGACAACAAAAGGGCCTGCAGAGAAGTGTCACTTAAGTTTGGATAAAAGCAGCTGAAAATATTCCAACTCTCAGCCTGAGGGGGAAAGAAATGAAGAAGGAGAAAAAGTAGTGTGTAAAATTATTCTGTAGGGTACTGTGACAGTAGGCACATTTGTCAAAACCTATAGAATGTACAACACAGTGAACCCTAGTCAACGGTGGACTTTGGTTGACAATTATGTGCCAGTGTGAGCTCACTGATTGCAATGACTGCACCACGCTGATGCCTCATGTGGATGGTCAGGGAGGTTGTGGAGAGAGAGGGAAAAGGGGAACTCTGTGAACCTAAAACTGCTCTAAAAAATAGTCTATTAATTTTTTAAAATGTACTCAAGTAAATGTTTTATGGCTTTAGGGACAACCTTGCTCTTTTTTAAATATGAGAAGAAACAGACTCCCTTAGAATAAAGCACAATAAAACATGCATAGGCACTGAAACACAAGAGAATTCTCTCCATGGGCTGTGATGTACTGGCCAAGAGTAGAGCCAGTTAGCAAGGAGAAATACACTCTGGTATGAGAAACAAAACAAATCGGTACACAATGAAGCAAAACTTAAAACAAACAAACAAACAAAAACTCTCTAAACACTTTTTCCAAAATAAAGATGTGAATTAGTTTATTCCCATCCTCGCCTTCTTTGCCCCATCCACTGCTCAGGTTTGGTTTCTAATATTAAACATAATGACAAAATTTGCCAACTTTTTACAGCAAGAGCACTTTCTGAAATTTAGTAAATTATCATTAATTTTTTTACATGATTGAGGTTTAAGGTGATGGCCAAGGAACCAGTAATAATTAAAACAAAGGAAGAGCAAATAGCAACATTTATAACCATCTCTAAGGATAACGTCATACCTGGAACCTTGTCATAGGCTGCTGCTGGCATTGGGTGCCCCATACACACAAACCCAGAACCAAGTTCCTAGCATGGTAAAGGGGCTTGCTCTAGGTCACAGATCATATCCAGAGCGGAGCCATTTGTGTGGCAGAGACTACTGCTATGGTCACCACACCACACCTAAGTGCCCTATGATGCTCTTGATTTATATTATCTCAGGTAACCCATGAACAGCTTTATGGAGTAGGCACTCCTAATAGCCCTTTCGTTTTCTGTTTTTCATAGATGGGGTCTCACTTTGTTGCCAAGGCTAGAGTGCAGTGGCATGATCATAGCTCACTGCAACCTCAAACTCCTAGGCTCAAGCAATCCTCCTGCCTCAGCCTCCCAAGCAGCTGGGACAATAGGCACATGCCACCACATCCGGTTTATTTTTCTTATTTCTTGTAGAGACAGAGTCTCACCATGTTGCCCAGGCTTGTCTCTTGGGCTCAAACGATCCTCCTGCCTTGGCCTCCCAAAATGCTGGGATTACAGGCATGAGCCATCACAGTCTCTGATTTTTAGATAAATCAAGGTGGCTGAAAGAAGTTACTAATTTGCCCAAGGTCACACTGCAGGTCAGGGGTTGGAGCCATGCTGTGAAGTAGGCCTGTGTGGGCTGATCTCTATCTATGGGGGAAAAAAAGTCACAAAAGGGCAGATAAGCAGGGACAGTTGAAGGAGGGACTGTCCCAGTGCTCCAACTCAGGGAGGATAGGATGATTAAATACTGTTATTGTTGCTCATGATAAGCATGCAAAACCTCTCTTGGCCAAGTTGCCTCTCCTCTTGTCCCTGCCTCTTCTTGCCTCCAGGTTTGTTGCATTAACAGTGAAAATATAGTGCTATCCAGAGAATACTCCACGCCACTTGTTGGAGCAGAAGAGGTTCTAAGTATTCTCCACATGGTGTGGGGAAGAAGGGGGAGGAGTGGTCACATGATCTTTCAGTAGAGGAACAGAGGCCTGGGGCTTTGGAGACAAGCTTTCCTGTACCAGGCCAGAAGCTGTCATTAGCTCTGAGATCTTGGACAAATCACTCAATCTCTCTAAACCTGTTTTCTCAGCTATAAAATGAAGATAATATTAGTATCTGTTCAGAAAGTCTGTTGTGATTAAAATAGGACAGAGTGGGCAAGGTGAAATCATCATAGTTAACATTATTGCAAAATCCCTTCTTGGCTATCCAGCACCTAGTGCCTTTAAAGTGCTCAGTAAATATATGTTGAATTAATGAGCAAACATACTCAAATGTGTAAACAAAGTGAATGGTTCATCTACTAAAGATCAAAGCTCAAGAAATATTTCAAATACTACAGCACCTGCTAAATAACTGAAGTATTGATTCATCTCTTTCTTATCATACCAATTTCTCATATCTAGCTAAGAAATTTTCCAAGACTAAAGTGAAGGTCTCTCTCTCCCAGGCAGTAACTTTATTTTGACTAAGGCTTTTGAACACATACAATAACCCTTTTTTCCTAACTAATCATAACAGTTATTGATCTGGGCTCCACATGCATTATTTCATTTGTCCTCATGACCACCATTTATAGTCCAATTGCATTATTACATATATATTTATTGTATTATTTTACAAATACAAAAAAATGAAGTTCAAGAGTTAAGTGAATTGACAATGTCACTAGCATTGTACAGAAGAGGAAATAAAGTCTCCAAGAAAAGCATGTAACTTCTGCCTAGGTCAGACCCTCTACCTGCAGTTTAGCATTTTAACTAAGAATCCTCAAATTAAGAGGTTAAAAAGAATGCACTGAATATCAAGACAACCAGACTCTGGGAGTTGACTACCTTGTACAAGTTTCCCAGAGAAAGTAGTAGAACCTCATCTTTTTAGTCAGTTATGGCTACATTTGACAAGGCACTAGAGACTATATTACAGCAGTGGCTTGTCAAGTGAACAAAATAACCTCTTCCCCAATTGCAATTCCAAGGCTGTAACAGGCTATAAAACCTGTTCTGCTTTACCACTACTTCCTTCCAGCCTGGCCAATGCCTCTTGTCTACTCACCAGCGTGGGGCCATCGCCTATCTTCATGCTCCACTTCATAACCTGGCTGGCAATTTAAGGCATCCATAGCTTTAACAGGACAATCTCCAGTTCTGGAGGAGGGGGGCACAGAGCCACTCATTTGCTCTCCCGGTTCAGTGTACCCTAAAAACCACTGCTATACGCACTCTCTTCAAACCATAGTCACAACATCACCTTGAAATAATCTGGGGCTTTCTACTCTAGCAAAGCCCAAACCCAAAATTCATTCACTCACTAAAACTTCTAGTGGGGATCTCTTCGCCTGGTCATGTGTTACTCGTTGGAGATCCATGAGCAAGTTGGACATGTTGTGGAAGAGTCCCACGGAGAAATGGATGAATACCAGGAGCATGAAGCAAAGGCACTCTGAGAGCACTTGAGGTTCATTCACTCACTCTCCAGCCCTCCTTCCTTAATGTGATCAGTGCCCATTCCGAAGCTCCTGGCTCCCTCTTTCACCTTTCTGAGGCTCAGCATACTTCCTCAGGGAAGCCTTCTCTGACTCACTGATGAAGAGAGATCCTCTCCCACACACATTGTACATTTCCTTCTTTGCACTTATCACAGCTGTAATAAAACACCTTGTAAATTGAGTTAGCAGTCATCTGTCTTGCCTCTTACAATGCAACGTACATGAAGACAGTAACTATGGATCTGGCTTATCTTTGTATGTTAGGCACTGGGAATTAAGGAGCCTCCAAGTTATTTAGTGGATGTATTAGTTACATTACATCCTTTCCCCCATCATCATGTGTACCTTCATGTTTTTGGTCTGATTTTTCCCATGGGAGTACATATTCCACATATCTACCTAACACCAGTTTTCAAATTCTAATCAAACTTAGACACATCAGCTTTATTTGAATACCTACCAAGCATCAGTACTTTACAGGGCCACCTTATCTGATCTATATGTATGAGTGAAATTTTCTCCTTAGAAACAAGCTCAGGGGCCGGGCTATTTCTCATTGTATCTTTTATCTGTTTATTTCTATTTCCTAGGCTAGGGCTCAGCAGCCCTTCATTGACACTTAATGCCTTATTGCAATTGTAAATACAGACACTAGCCATTCTTGCATTTACTCTGCAGATAAAATTGCTATATTTGTTTAATGAGCAGTTTCCCCAGTAAACTCAATAAAAGGAACTAAAAGCCCTTCTACATATATTCTGGGCCTGCTCATTTTGGAAGTCCTTTTAAATGCTTCCAAACATGTCATTTTCCTACATTAAGCACAGCCTACTTAGAGAAGTAGGAACCGCAGCCTTCACTTTAATCACCCAAGAATAAATGCACATTCTGTATTAGGCTTCCCTTTCCGTACTTTCTTATACAACGAAAACCATGATAAATTAGAGTTCCACTCTAAGGATGAAGGGCTCACTGTTGCTTGGGCTTCCTATAACCTTCGGTGTTCAACTTTTCATATTTAAAATTCTCACAAGAGCCTATTTGCAAATCCCAGGCATTTGAACCTCACACGATTGTGGCAGAGGTTTCAGGCACTGACCTAGGGAATGCTAGTGGCCTCCCACGTGCCAGTCTGATGCCACATCTGTTCTTTCACCAACTGCTGGCACCTGCATCCCTTATCATGCCAACAGTGCCATGTGACCATGTTTACCCATTTTCTGCAATTATATTAGTGGCAAGCACATTCCCTTTGTCTGGGGCTCTGAAACCACCTGAGATGAAACATGGGTTACTAAACACCGAAAACTCCCCAGTGTAGATTTCATAATCTGAGTGGCTTCCAGCAACTTTTGCATTGATTCTTAAAATCAATGTGTACTGAAAATGTATGAGACATTTCTCATGAACACGGATATCTTAGAAGCAATGGATGATTAATTCTCACAGTAAATGCAGGATTTTTACTCACTAAATGAGTTCAACAAAATGTTTACTGAGCAATGCAAAAATGATGATATACACTAATATTCTCAGATAAATTACAGTAAGCTAAGTAGCTTGAATTTGGACCAAAAATGTCAGAAAATAGATACACAAGTGGAAAAAAAATATTCAGTTAACTCTAAAGGATGGTTTATTGGAAACCCTCATAGCATTTTTCATAAGGACCTGACAGGTTTTATTCTAATAAGACAGAGTGAAGAGGAAATGGCTTAAAAGATACCATCAATCTTTTATTTAAGCACTGCCCTTCATTTTGAAGGAAATGATACAATTTCAAATTGGAACTTCCTTCTCAAGAAGTGGGACAAGAACATAACATTGATTTAACATACAACCTTCAACAAAAATAAAGTTACACAATTCATTGGGAAATAAAATGCATGTAGAATTTATCCTGTTAGTCAACATAATTCTCCATGGATCACAAGTATTATAGCCAAGAACAAAATGACCTAATGAAAAGTTGAATTATCCAGTCAAGTTTACAGTTACCGTGATTAAAAAAAAAAAAAACAAAACAAGATGTAACTTTCCAAACAAATCCATTTGATGACCATGATCACACTAGATTTTATTCTAATTTATAAAAAATGGTTAGACAAGCACATATCAAGAGTCTTCAACACAGTGGATTCCATTTTGGTAAGAAGAAAAAAAAATAGAAAACAAGTAGTCCTAAAATTTTCTTAGCTTTCCATAGCATATGTCATATAAAATTAAAGTTTTGCTTCCAAAAATATGCTTCCATGTGGTTGTGGTGCTGTCCAGTGGTGCTAGTAGGGCCAGAAGCACCGAAGATATGAGACGATTAACCACTGTAGTGTCTTTTTTTCATAAAAACTAAACATTTCCTTAAAGGTCTGGAGTCGTCTTGTTAGGCATTTTAGTGCTACAAAGCCATTTTAAATTAAACGTGGAATAAAAGCTACAAAAAGTATGAGTTCTTTCAATACAAAAAGGTGTATAGCTGAAGTTGTGGGCTCCTTTGACATACATAAGCAGTTTCAATAAAATATTTGCTCAGGTAAGAAAATAGAATTTGTCTGGTTTCATTTAGCATATGTTCCAGTGGATGTCCTGCTTATCCCTGCCAGAGCTTCTGAAGAACATTAGAATGGATATTTCTTTCCTTCAAAGAGCATCCGTAATTCACAGTACAAAATAGTTCTAAAGTCTTATTCCTAAGGAGAAACAAAAATTATTAAATATATTTATTTTTTCTAAAGTGTCAAACGTAGCCATTGCCGGGCACTAAAAACTCACTTATCCACAACACTGCCATCTCGAGGAAAGAACCCAGAGTTGATTCGATTCCTTACGGTGGAGCCTTTACTAGTTGGTTGTTGCTTTACTTTAAGCATTATCACCGTAAGAAAATTTCCAATAAAATCACTGTTCCTAAGTATGAGATATTTCACATCTCTGGCACCCTGTAGAAACACTTGCATTACAAGGGAAAACAGCATCTGGAATAGATTTCCTATTCTAGTTTATTTTCAAGCCCTGCTACCAAAAACCTCGTTTAGAGGTAGAATGCTACTACTGGTGTGGATTTAACAGTTCTTCCTTCAAGTTGAAACCTCTCGGAAAGAGCAGTTCATTTGTAACACCATACAATCGCTGCTATACTCGGTGTGACCACATATTCACTTTCTGTTACATTTTGGAACAGAGGAAGGAGACCGGTGGGGGAGTAGAAAAGTGATCTGGCTAGTCCAGAGCTGCAGGACACTACCACTCTGTTCCTCCTCCCTGCTGTCTGCACAGTGATATTACTTTCAACTTTCACTACTGTGTTACACATGAAAGAAAACCCGAATCAGTCAGACATAGCAGCCTCTCCTAAATGTATTCACTCATGTTTATCTTGCTCCACTTTTCCCTGAGCAAGAGAATATAAACACAGAGCTGTAAGAATATTATAAACATGGAAACTAGATCTACATTTCCAACAAGAAACTGATTTCCCTCCAAAGTCCTAGACCAGGGCTACAGTATGGTTCATCTTTAACCATCAAAATGACAGGAACTATTTGGTGATCACTGTGAAAACAGGGAATGTAGCTAATGCCCTTGTAATTATAATGAAAGACTTCATGTTGAGGTGCTATGAAGGCTTAGGCTTTTAAAAGTTATGGCCTCCACTTCCATGTCTAAAAAAGGTATAAAAGAAAATCCTTCAAGACTTCTTGCCTTGATTTAAAGATCTCCAGGCAAAAGGGCCAAGGACAGCCATGGTCCTGAACCACTCAAGTATAATTCTATTCCAACTGTTAAGAATTAGGTCACAAAATGACTTGTACAGTATAGTTTATGATTCCCAAGAGGTGGTAAAAAAAAAAACAAAAAACTTGTCCAACTTTAAACAACTTTTGGGACAGTATTGGCCACAGGCAGCAGAGAAGCTATTCTGTAATTG
Source organism: Lepilemur ruficaudatus (assembly GCA_963574885.1). Taxonomy (NCBI): domain Eukaryota; kingdom Metazoa; phylum Chordata; class Mammalia; order Primates; family Lepilemuridae; genus Lepilemur; species Lepilemur ruficaudatus. The sequence goes on from CAUYRT010000294.1 coordinate 21,954, forward strand.
AGGGCACACATAATTAAAGGGCTCACAGAAATAGAAGGGACAGGTTGGAAAAAGTCTCATATTAAGCAAACAACTCAGTAACAGAACCAAATATCTGCTCAGCCTACCGCTAACAGATCCCACAATCACCAACCTGTGCTTTCAGACTGTTAACAAATTCAGACTTGGTGCTGACTACACCAAGCATCTGTGATTGATGTCACCCTTATTAAGAAAGGGGTCTGAAGGAGTGTTCTCCAAGCAATAAGGAGACTGCTACAGTATAAGACCTTGCACCTTAAATTCCATCCAGTGTGGCTGGCAAAGTAAGTCTTACTATTCTATTGAAATGTCTGAAGTCTTAGATTTTACCACTAGCAGAACAAAGGTGAGGGTGAGGGGGGATGGGTCAGTGAGAGGGGGAAAAAATAAGCCAGGATTACCATCAAAGCCTTGTTTTTAAAACGGTTACCTTCACTATTCAGGAAGGGGAGCAGGAGAGATTAATTCCTGCCAGGGCAGCCTTGTTCGGCTGCTTCCATAGTGGTTACTTTACAGGGTGGCACAAGCCAATCCCATCTGTGACCTGCGGATGAACACAGCTGAGCAGGTTTAATTAGATCAGAGACACAAAGGGCCATTCCCTCCATTGATAACAACGCAGCTGTAAGTGCCTACAACAGCAGGGGAGAAACAAAAGACAGCAGAACAAACCTTAATTGAATCCTTCCCCTGGCTGGCCCTTGACAATGATTTACTTGTAACCTGGGAAGCGGCAAGAGGAGCAGGAAACTTAGCCAAGAGTCAGCTCTTAAAGACTAATTACTTGGGGTCCGGGAAGAGGGAGGTAGCAAAGTCTGTGTTTGTAGCCCGACTGTGCTCAACTATTTGTTACAATAGGGGGTTGCTTGGTTTTAGTCTGCTGCTACCAGACCTTGTCATGGTTTCACAAGTCCCCAAGCCTCAGGAATCCCATAAAATAAATCACCCCAGCCGCCCGGATCCCAAACACAGCGCAGCTCCGCAGGGGAAGCAGATAAGCAGCTCTCTGTGCTGGCCTGCGGTGGAGACTCCACAAACACGCTTAGGGAGTTTGTACCAGCAATCCTCCAAGCCCAGAGTAGAGAGGAAAGCGGAGAGAACGAATCGGTACACATCGGTTCTCCAAACTTTTCTCCAACTCTACGTGCATCAAGGCCGATTTTAGACCCAGATCTAGAAAACATTAACTGTCAGGCAATTCCACAATTTTCCCCACCGCGGAAAGGACAGATCGAGGGGATCGGAAGGAAACTACCCCCCACCCCCAATGCTCCTACCTGATCCCTCTGTCCCCTTCCTCCACCCCTGTCCACAGCCAGCTGCGCATTTCACCAATTCTCCGTTTTCCAGAGGGCCCGGGAATCCCAGACAGGGCCCAGAAGGTAGCGGAGGAGCGAAGGAAGGAGGGAGAGGGAGGAAGCGGGCAGCTGCGGCTGCTGCAAACAGCTCCCTTTCGCAGCTCTGCGATCAGCTCGCCCGCCCGTCAGTGTGCCACCGCCTCTCCGTTCTCCTCCTCGGAGCTGGGCGCAGGGGGGCGCCCGGGAGGCGGCGTAGTCCGAGCCAGGTTGCTGTCGCCCTCGTCCGGCTCGGCCGGGTGCAGGTGCATAGCAAGCTCCTGCAGCACGGCCGCGCGGCCGATCTGGTCGTTGCGCCGCTTCTCCATGATCAGGTCCTCCAGGCTCTGGAACTCTAGCGTGTGGCTGCGCTGCGCCGAGAGTTGAATCTGCAGCCGGTAGGGCTGCTTGCCAATGCGCAGCTCGCCGCCGATCTTGAACTCGCGTTTGCCGTAGCGGCACCAGGCGGCGAAGCTCTCTGAGTTGCGCCAGCTCAGCTCGCGCTCCTTGGCGCCCACGTGCGCCAGCGCGTTGCGCACCACCGCGCTGGGGCTCAGCGGCTTGTAGCGGTACAGATCGTTGACCACGCGTCCGCGACGGCCCTGGCTTGCGTCTGTCAGGAAGCTGTTGCTCACCTCCAGCCGGTGCAGGTGCACCACCTGGAAGTTGCCCACGTACACCGCCCAATGCGGGTACTGCGCCTGCGACACGAACTCCACCAGGTCGCCTGGCTTGCACTTGTTGAGTAGGTTCTCGGGCGTGTAAGTGCTCAGCGCCGCCGAGCCTGGCGCGAAGCTCTTCTGGTATATGCACTCGTCGCGGTAGAACACGGAGCATTCCACCTCGTGCAGCCGCGGGTCGTAGGGCTGCGGCTGGGGCAGCGGAGGACCGTCCCCACCGTCGGGCAAGCTGCCGCCATTGGGCCCTTGGGGAGGAGGCTGCGGCTCCACGTCCTCATCGTCATTGGAGAAGATGTAGGAGACCCCAATGCGGGGCCCGTCGTCCCGGTCCACGCCAGTCGGGTCGGCCGTGGGAACTTCCTTGTAACTTAGGTGGGTCAGTTTCTCCACCTGGTTGCCCATCACGTTGCGGACACACGTTCACACCGCCGCGAGAGAAAGCGAAACCACCACTAGGGTCATTGGCACAGGTCTCCGTACAGGGGCTGAGGCCACCTGTTGGGAGAGGAAGGCAAAAAAAGCCCTGTAGGAGCCCCTCCGCGAAAAGGGCGTTTTGTTCTTAAAAGAAAGAACGGGTGGGGGCTGAGGATCTGGAGCCATTTTAGGGGCGGTCTTGGGTATACCGAGCCTTCCTTCTCTCATTCCTCCACCTCTAGGGTCAGGGCCACAGGAGACTGGGCAACTCCAGCTCTCCCCCGCCCCCAGCCCTTCGCCTGGCCCTGGCAAAAGCCCCTTGCATCAGCAGCTCCTACCGCTTCCGCCCGCGCCCTACCTGCCAAGCCCGGCCAGGGGGGTGGGGAAAGAAAGAGAAACTTTACTCCAATCCCCCCTTTCCTAACTTCCCCTCCCGCCCTTGGACCCTAACTAGCTCTTAAGGGAACTCCTCTCCCCTCCCAACACCTCCATCCCCAGGCTAACCAGCCCGTAGCGACCCGGGCAGGTGAGCTACCCCATCTGGCTCACCTGCAGCGCTTCCTCCTCCCTCCTGGCCCGCCCCTCCCCCGCGCGCCCGCCCTCCGGCTCGGCTTACCTGAGCAAACACACCAGAGAGAGGTAAGGGCCGTGGGGATTGAGGAGGGGCCCCCGCCGCACCCCGAGACTTCTAGAGCGAGTTTGCAGGTGTGGGCTCCGCAGTCCCTCCTCTCTCGGCGCCAGCGGCAGCAAGGCTGGGCAGAGGGGAGCGACGCATGTCTTCCCCCCGCGGCTGCGGCGCACCCAAAGACTTGAGGGTGGCGGCAATTCCCGTTCACACCGCGTCCCCTCCCTCCTGCCGGGGCTGCTGCCCGCCTCGGCCAGCTCTGGGGGAGGTGGGGCGCGAGGAGGAGAGCGCGGCAGCCTCGCTGCCAGGCGGCGGCAGCCTCGCTGCCAGGCGGCGGCAGCTCCCGCTCGGGCCGGGTGAGCAACAAGCTCCGGAGCGGGAGGGAGGGGATTGTAGATCCGGCTCCGGGCTCCCGGGCGGGAGCGCAGCCCGTGGCATTTAAAGAGACAGGCGCTTGCTCCTCCAGCTCCGGTCTTTTTCACACTGCACTGGAGCGGCCGGGATCCCCGCCTCCGCCCCGCCCACCCGGGTCCTCGGGGCCCCGCCTGGCCACGCCCCCGCGCCGGAGCGGGTTTAAATCCCTCTGGCAAATAATCCACCCGCCGGCTGGGGCTGGCGCTGTGCGGCGCCGCTCGGAACCCGGGTGTCTGAGTGTTTTTCCGAGCTGGAAGGCAAACGCCAGCCGCCAGTGCAGAGATGAGAGAGGAAAGGGGAGTTTGGTGTTTGTTCCTTTCCCTGTCGCCTCTTCTTGCCGGAGTACCTGGAGAGGAGCAGTCGTTAGGGACTCTCGCTTCTTTCCTGGAAAGTTTCTTGTCCGAAAGGTCCGAAGAAAGGATATTTTATTTACCAGGACAGCTCGAAAATTGGTTCATCTTACAAGTGTTTTCAAGTGGTAGTGGGAAACTTTGGGCCAAAAAAAAAAAAAAATAGAAAGGAAACAGTGTAAAACAAAACGAAGACTTAGAACCCTAGACCAGCGTTCTACTTATTCGCTGTCCCTCGAAGTTAGTACAAAGTGCATTTCATTACTTCCGTTGTTGTTTCCAGAGAGTTACCAGTTCTTCGGGTGGTGAGAGAATGCATGCAGCTCTGGCTGCTTTTCTTCGGGGTGGGGGATGTAGGAATTGCCTAATTGTCCTTAAATTAGAAACAAATTAGCTGAGGCCCCTGGTGGATATATTTCCTTCCTGTTGACTTAGGGAAGTGACAGGAGACCGGTATTGCCTATTAACCTCCGTCACAAAAGGAGGTTATCCCACCCCGGCTTACTGGTTTCATTTCTTGTACCTAAGATGTAGGCTACCAAAGTGGATTTTTTTCATTTGTTTGTTTTTTAAAATATTGGGTCGAGGTGGGGGTGGAGGATTGGCTGGCAGTTCCATTTGCAATAGCCAAACTTATGCACTCATTGCAAGCACACAGAATAATTTGTGGTGGATTAAAGGATGCAACCCCAGCTCTATACCTTGTTTTCCATCACTTTGTTTTGACTAAATTCTTCCAGGTAACACTATTATTTATTCAGTGTGTATACCAACCAGTGGAAACAAGAATATGCTAACACTACTGTGATCCTTTCTAGTTTGAGGAAAAAAAAAATCAATCTACTTATGTGCTTTTGAGTTCAAACAGTCAATACTGCCAGGACTAATGGAAGTTAGTCCTTCAGCAAGTCTTTAGATCACAGTATGCCAGACTAAAATAAAACTTCTCTGTGCCCTGCAGATTCTATTAAAATAATTTCAGACTGGCTTCTGGCACATGTGACCAGATGAGTGCCCCTGTCTTCCCGAACTTTTCATATCACTTGGTCTGGGGGCTGCTGCTACCTGAATGACATGTGTCACCACCATACGAGCTCCATTTTATAGAGCAATGGCCAGTCATCTCATGTCTGTCAGACTGGGAAACCTCTGATACTGTCAGATGTGGTGGGCTACCTTGTCCCTAGGTAGGGTGGGGTGGGATGGCTAGGAATGGGAGAATCCGGAAGACACGTGACAATTGACTGCCAGCACTCTGGGCCAAAGATCTAATGGGTGAGGAAATGATGCCTAGCTGTCTAGGTGTCTCTCCTGTTGTCTTGAGCTCTATTCAGGTGTACAATAGTGGCTCAACAACATTTCTTGAACTGACCAACTATAAAGTTTCAGAGGGATAAGCCCAGAGTCATCTTTACCACTGAATGCCTGGTACTTAGCAGGTGCTCAATAAATGCTTCATGTATGCTTAAGGGGAAACCTTGGCCAGAGATCAAGAATTCCTTCCAGGTTTTATAAGGCAGTGAGTGAGTGAGTGAGGGAATTAGTAAGCAAAGAGATGACGCCTTTTGAAACTTGGCTTCTGCTATAGATTATTCCATTAATGCCTGTCTAGGGTCCAGCCTCCATCTGGTCACCTAGAGCACTTGGTCAGAGGTTGCAAAATGGCTCCCAAACATGCTTTGCTCATCTCAAAGAATTGTTTAAAAAATTTAAGTCAGCTGTCAACAATTTGAAAACTTGAGAGATCTTATATAAAAATTTATATGTCCAGCTTCTCTTGAAAAAATTTGAAGATACGAGACCATCAGGCCCTGTCCCAGGATGTCAACGAGAAGCTGGAGTGGAACATGGGTGCCTTGCAGGTGAGATATATTGTCTGATTGGCCCCAGTCTTGGTCCTGCCCACTACACCTGCCTAGGCTTCTTACTTGGCCCTAGAACTCTCTGTGGGCCAACTTTGCCATCTAATATCTATACCACACATTTTGTTATTGTGTTATGTGTAATTCAGTACTTGATTCTACCTGGTATTATTCTCTAATTCACATGTTTAAAATATCTTTTCTAGAGAGTTTAATTAAAAATACATTTCTTGAAGACATACTAGGTGACTGCTAATCTTATTCACCAAGCATTCATTCTACAAGTACAACAGGCACTGTGCTAGTTTTTTTATATGTCCCCATGGAGCTCAGCGTAGTGGGGGAGACAGAGAAATAGACGCTTTAGGACACTGTGACATGTCCTACAAGAAGAAGAAATAGAGAGGATGCTGAGGGAGAGAGGGGAAATTTCAAGGCATGTGGATGAAAAGATGAATGACAAAGTGCCTGCCAGCAGGGGTGTCAGACTCATGGGGGAAACACAACTCTAAAATTAATGATGATAACTCCCATTGAGTGAGTTCTTGATTCTTTTATAAAGGAGAATAAAAGGAGAGAGGCTGTGACTTTTCCCAGCTGGTGAGTAGGAAGATCACACAAGTCTGCTTTACTTCCAGGACCATGCTCTAAACCTCTTTGTTTTAAATAGAGGCAAACAAATTCTACAATATTTAACAAGTGTCTGGGTTTACTGGGCTCCAAGGATACAGCCGTGGATGTAGCAGACAAAGTCCCTTTTCTTATGGCATTTATATGTTGCTGGGAGAAGGCGAGTGATAAATAAATGAGTAAATAAATGGAAAATAAGAGAGAAAGAGAGGGAGGGAGGGGGAGAGGGAACGTGCATGCAGGGTGGCGAAGAAAATAAAATAGGGTAATGGGATTGAATAACTGTCAGTAAGGAGAGGGTGGTGGGAGTGACTGACTTTAGATAAGATGATTAGGAAAGGACTCCTGAGGAAGTGGAACTTGAGCTGAGCCTTGAAGGATGAGAAAGAGCCAACCTTGGCATTCCCTCCAGAGGGAAGACCAAGAGCAAAGGCCAGGGGTGGGAAGGAATTGGGAATGTTTAAGAAAAAGGAGAAAAAAAATACAGTTGTGACCAGAGCACAGAGAAGGGCTGTGATGGGAGGTGCAGGTAGAGAGGTGAGCAAACGTTTGGGGCTTACAGGTGTCCCTGTGGCTGCCCTATGGGAAAAGGACTGTGGGAGTAAGAAGGAAGTGGGTCCCACAGAGGGCCAGGCTGGGCGGAGGAAAGACATTCCAGGCAGATGAAGCCTATAAAGCAAAGGACAAAGCCTGTGAAGTGCCTCCCCCAGGAGCAGCTGTTCAGTAAAGAAATGTTAGTTGGATTTGAATTCTCAGCCATACTGCAGCTTCATGCCCCCAACAGTGACCCAGGTGTCATATCCCACACACCTCCTCCTCAGAGGAGGCACTCAATGAAACAAGTTGTGTTGAATGTCAGTTAGTCACCCTCACAGTATTCCCATCTAGAGCAGTGGGGAATAATTGAGAATTGACGTTTCTACCTGACAAGTCATCGGCCCTGACTCTGCAGGTGTGGTAGAGATCTCTGCTGAAATGGCTTGCTCCAAGAATGTACAAAACAGGAGCACAAGGGCAGAATTATCTGATTAGGCAATCTGGAACTCTGCCTGTTCCCCAGGCTGGGCCCCAGGCTCATGACAGCAGCAGAGAGCTGAGTGAGTTTGCTGGAAAACAGGTTCCTTCCCGCCTTCCTTACCTTGGGAAACTCCAAGACTTACCTGCACCTGTTTATTCCCTGCTGGGGTTTTGTTGTGACCTTTGCAGGTGAGCAGTAGCAAAATGGGGCCATATGGCCTGCGGTGGAGTCTCATTTGTCAACTACGTGACCGTGACCTTTGAGACGTCTTTTCTCCATTCTGGGCTTCGTTTCCCAGTCTCTAAAGTGAGGCTGATGACACTGTTTGCCTCACTTGTGAATCCTCAGGTGAGATCTTTTATGTGGAAGCCCCTTTCATATCCTAAAGGCTGTGTAGATGCTAGGCCTTATTTATACCCTGTGTAAGAGCCAGGTAAGAATTTCAATATAGGGAATAAAAAGATAACCATTTATTGTGGGCGTCCTCTAAATCTCCATACCAGGCTTACTGTTTACATTCTCTAGATAAGATAACAAAGGCTCAGGGAGGTCAACGTGAATCTTAGCCATTGTAAGGGGAGAGGCTGGATTCAAAGCCAAATTTAGCTGGCTCCTAGTCTGCTTTTCCCACTGTGTCAAGCAGCTTTAATAGAGCACCAGCAGCTACGTTTGCTCAGCCAGAAACTGGCAGGTCTAAGTGACCAGCTCATCATCCTGGCTTGCCCAGCACTTTCCTAGATTTAGCATGAAAAGCTTTGCAAACTGAGACAGTCGGCCACCCTACCTGGGTACATCCCTAGCCTGGTCATTGCCTTCCCTGATCCAGGGCTGTCATGAGGGCTGAGCTGAGGATGTTGCCAGGATGGAGCAGGGAGGGGGGAGGGGAGAAAGGAGAACCAGGTGTTTCAATGCAGACCTCACTGTCATGAGGTTATGCACATAGCAGCAGCTGCATAAACAGGGCCATCCAATAAAAGAGAAGATAAATGTTATAGCCTACTTTTGGCATTCTTCTTTTTTTATTTAAATCAGACTCTTCACAATAGCTAACTAAGGGCTGGGCCTGTCTCACCTTTGAGAGGTGCAGGTCTGTGACTGTTCTCCTTAACCCTCCCTGCCTGCCTGGCTCTGGCTTTAAAACCTGCATAAAGAGTTTAACACTTTGGCCCAATTACTACTGGACCTTCAGGTTAACGCAGGAAGCCCAGAGGCTGCTGAATGACGTCCTTTTCCTTCTGTATTTTATTTGCTCACCAGAGCAGGCTGTCTGAAGCAGGCTGCGCCAGAGCTAGTCTACCCTGTGGGTGAGGGTGACGAACAGGTGCCCTGCGCAGGGGTTGGGGGCTGTAGCCCGCCCCAGACCATCAGCTCTCCGTGCATTAATCCTGCAGCTAAATTGTCTGAGAGGAAGCTTTTAATCCTTTCCTGGAAGAGTGTGCACGGGTGGAAGACACTGAGGCCCATCCCTCCCGGAGCCGTGCTGCTTGAAGAGGCCTCTGACATCATATTGTTAATGTTGAACCAGAGTTTGATTTGTGCTCGGGAGTCTGAGCTGTAGCTGGGCTCCTGCAGAAACCTCATGAAAGATGCATTTCACCAGGCGGTTCCAGGGGAGAGACCAGCTTAAATTACAGCTCTACAAATCCAAATACTGGCATATCTGCAAATCCAAATGTGGGGATTTCAAAAAAATAAAAATCTAAATTCTAAGAATCTTCTTTTGCACTTCTTGTGTGAGAAGGGGAGGATGAGATACTCGGAGAGCAAACAGGGCTGTCAATAATGAGAGAAGCTTCGGCAGAGCAAGCTCCACTTCTTTTTCTTTCCTTGGGCATTCTTCATGTTTCCAGGGAAGAAGAGCTCTGACAGGAGAGAGGAAGGCAGCATTTGTTCAGCATGGCTTTCTGCAGGACAGGTTGAGGGGAACCACCCACCCAGTATTTAAGGCATAGGACTCAACAAATCTAGTTGGTTAATTCCTATCTGCTTTTTCCAAACCACTTCTAGGCCTGAGGCTAAGGGATCCCCATGGTTCACTCACCCAAGTACGGTTTGTTCACAACACAGCAGCCCCAGGGATACTGTGAGACTGAGCCAAGCCAGGTCACTCTGCTCAAGACCCTGCCATGGCTCCTTATCTCCCTCGGAGGAAGGCCAAGCTCCTACAGTGGCTCCTGAGACACTGCCTGATCTGCTTCCCCATTACCTCTCGCACACCTCTAGACACACTGGCCCCTGGCTGTTCCTCCCCTATGGCTATTGCTTCTGCCTGTAATAATTTCCCCCAGATGTCTTCCTGGAGCACTCCTTTAAGTCTTGACTCAGATGTTAGCCTCTTGGTGAGCCTCCCCTGACAACCTTATTTACAATTCCAAATGTCCTCCCATATGTACTCCTTATCCCCTTTCCTGCTCTATTATCTGTCATGTATTCTACTCACTTGTCACCTTTCAGTATTCTGTATCATTTGCTAAATTATTTTTGTTTATTGTCACTCCCAGTGAGACCTCTGTGAAGTCAGGGATCCTTGTTTTGTTCACTGAGGTATCTCTAGCTCCTAGAACAGTGCTTGACGCATACTAGGCTCAATTAATTATAGTTAAATGAATAAATGGAAGGGCTTTTTATGGGCCATCTCTACATCCTCATAACAGTCTTAAAGGTATAGGATTATTCTCAATTTACAGATGAGAAAATTATTTCTAAAATTGACTAAATGCCTATAGTGTGCCAGCACTGTAGACTAGGCAGTTGAGTTACAGAGGGGTTCAGAAATTGGGCCCAGGTAACACAGCCAAGTTCACCGTGAAATCACAACTCTGTGCAGTCCAATATGGTAGCCACTAGTCACATGTGGCTATTGAGCAAACATTTGAAATGTAGTTAGTCTGAACTGAAGTGTGTCAGTGTGCAAAATGCACGCCGATTTCCAAGACTTAATACAAAGAAAGTAAAATGTCTTACTAATTTTTTATATTGATTGCATGTTGAAATGACAATATTTTGTATTCTACTGGGTTAAATGGAATATATTCTTAAAATACATATCACCTGTTTCTTTTTACTTTTTAAAAATGTGGTCAGTATAAAAATTTAAATTACTTACGTGTCTGCATTTGGGCTTCCATTATATTTCTATGGGAAAGCACTCTTCTAGCAATTTCCATTCCACCTTGCATCTCTATCTTCAAGTACATTACCTCTTGGACTCTTGAGGGTGAGAGTGCAGTGACCTTGTCTTTCCTATAAGAGTAAAGACATGCAGAATGCATCAACACGTCTCAAAGCTATGAACATATCTGTCTTAGTTCAGGCTGTTATAACAAAGCATAGTAGACTGGTGGATTATATAAACAATAGAAATTAATTTCTCATAGTTCTGGAGACTCAAGGTCTGAAACCAGTATGGTTAGGTTCTGGTGAAGGCCCTCTTCTGGGTTGCAAACTGCCATCTTCTGATAGTATCCTCACATGGCAGAAAGAGGGCAAGGGAACTCCTTAGGGTCCCTTTTATAAGGGCACTAATCCCATCATGGGAGTTGCACCCTCCTGACCTAATCACCTCCCAAAGGCCCCGCCTCCTAATGCCATCACATGTGGCAAGGGGAGGATAGGATTTCAACATGTGAATTTGGAGGGGGCACAAACATTTGGTCCATAACAATACCTAAAGAATGAATGTCTGTCTCCAAAAAGCAGTAGTCTAGCTAGATGAGAAGCAAAAAGTAAGTGAATAGAAGTGGCTTCCAGAGGTGATATGTCTGTCATTAGCCCCTTCCAAGTAAAGCAGGTAGCCCCCTGTACTAACTTAAAAGTTGGGTCTTTGAAAAAGAAATTTCCAGTATAATGGAGCTGAATGAACCTGACTGTCACAGATATCCCCCATTAGTGTTTCTGAGCATGGTCTCCCTGCCAACTGAGCAACCTTCTGAGGGGCAGTCAGTTGCCTGTGTGGGCATTCTTATAGAGAACAGAAATTTACCTGATAACTATGTTTCTTAGTGAGCTGATGGTCTGGTTGTGTGTATCTGACTCTGTGGGCTGGTTAGTGTGAACCTCTACTTTCAACAGGTTGACAGAGTTGGGTATCTGACCCTGCAAGCTTGAGGAGCACACTTCAAATGATAGAGAATTTACAAAAGTGTTAATAAATAGCAGCAGCTAACATTTATTGAGTGCTTACTATATCCAGCACTACTCTAAGAGCTTTATGTGTATTAATGTATATAATCCTCACCTGTGAGGATCATTATCATCAGCCTCATTTTATAAATGAGAGAACAGGTAAATAAGAAATGTATGCATCTTGCCCATGGCCACACAGATAGTGATTTGCAGAGCCAAGAGTCAGACATGATGAGGCAGTGCCATGGAGTGGGGATAACCTCCAGCCACCCACCCAGCCCAGACACAAACCCATGTGACTGAGTTCCTTTGTCTTCATACCCATGTGTCTCTTTGACCCATCTGTGGATGATGAAGATCATCTTTGCACCTGTGCATTCGTTCATTAGCCTGACTCTTTGCCATACTTTCAGCCTCATCTCCTGCAATTTTCCCAGCCACACACAAGTCGTCGGGGGCCCGTCCACACGAAGCTCATGAAAGCCTCCGGCTCTTGCCATGACTGACCTCTGCACCTGGAATGCTCTTCATCCCTCTCTTCCAAAGGTAAATACTTTGCATTCCTTATGCTTCAAAGTGAGTCCTTGGAGGGGCCTTTGCTACCAAGCTGGTCATTCTCTCATTCTTCCTCAGCCTTCGCTCATCCCCTGCATAACACTGATCACAGGAGTAATTTCATTTGCTTATTTACTGCCATTACCAGTCTCTCCAGGAGCCCAGGCTTTGATGCTCCAGTGTGGTTTCACCTGGTCTGGTGCAGTGGCCTCTGTGCAGTTGATGCTTAACAATCATGTGCTGAGTAACTGCATCCTTCTTCTGATGAACCTGATATTCTTATTCTGGGGGTGTTCAGAGAACCTCTCCTTCAAAAAGCAATTTTGAGTTTCAAGTATGTGGTCAGGTTCAAAAAACTAAGGTGTTAAGTGGAACCAGGAGGAAGCTGACAGAGCCAAGTAAAGTGTGATATAAGGAGCAGAAAACCTGAGAAGAGGTAAACTGTAAGGGCCTATCAAGAAGAAAAAATATCAGGAAAAGATTTTGCTAAGGCTGATTGCACTGGGGGCGTCGACTGCCAGTTTGCTGGATGAATGCTCTGATTGGATGACATGAGTGAAGGGTGGAGTTGTGACTTTACATAATGGGGCCTTAGCTTTGGTCTAAGGCGAGGGCCCGGCCTGTCTCCAAGGCCAAATGTGTTCCATGGCACACTGCAGCTCAGCTGAGCCTGGCAACCCAGTTCCTGGAATCCTTGGTGGACATATACTTTATGCCCCGCCTCCTGCTCAGGTGCTGCATGCAGAGAACTAAAACACCATCCCTGCCCTGTACACCCACTAGCACTTACTAGGTGTTCAGGAAGCATTTTTGAAGTAATGGATTAATGAGTGCATAGAATGAGACTTTTATCTTAAGGGCACAAAAAGCAGGTGCGGATGCCAGACAATGGATATTTAGAACCTGAGCCAAAAGTGTAAGTATAAAAACTACATTTTCTTAGCTTTTGCAAATCAGAGTGGCTGTAACTGCTATGTGCATAGCTATGAACCAGTGAAAAGATGAAATCTTGTCTCTGAGACAGTAGCAGGATTTGCTCTGTAACAGATACTGTGTTACTTAGTTTATCCTCCGTAGTAAACCTCACAAGGCAAGTTCTGTAATTCTTTTCATACCTATTTTAAAGCTGGGAAAAGTGAAAGACCAAAGGGATTTGTCTCCATCCAGAGCTGGCAAGTCAGCCAACTGCCAGGGTGTGGACCCAGGCAGGTCTGACTCTAAGCCAAGTGCATATGGCGCCTTCACATTCTGGCCATGGATTGTCCCATTGATATCACAAAGGACAACAGGAAGGAGCGTCTTGGTGAGGCAGAATGCAGCCATTAAGAATGTGTTTCCTTTTCATCTTCCTCCTTTTCTGACTGGGGCATTCTTCACCCAGAGCAGCTAGCCTAGGGGTTTCAGATGGGCTGCTTAGAATTCAGCACACCCGTACAGATTCCAGAAACAAGGACCATAGCAGATGGCCCCATTTGGAACAGGAACCTGAACTTTCTTTGTAAGGATAGCTTAGAACGGGGGTGGAGAGGATATAACCTGGGATCCTGACTAATTTGACAAATGAATTTATTACCTGATAGGGTCTGAGTCATTAGAATGTTGGGGGCATGCCAACAAAGATAAATAACTCGGGTTTTAGTGTACGGTACCGTATCTCTACAACCCTGTAGGCATCTAGGCACAACACAAACCTGGGCATGGAGAGGTCTGCCAGTCTGACAAGGTCAAAGATATGCAAACTCCTACCAGGCAAATTTCCCTCCCCTAGTGATTTACAAATTACTGCCCAAATTGTCAGGGATAGATCAATGTTTATCAAAGCCACCTTTGCCCTTTTCCTTCCATTGTCCACAACCTCCAGGGGCTCTAGTCTCTTGAGTCATTATGTAAATGACTTGGGCTCTGACCCCAATAGGGATTCACTAGGAATACCCCTCCCAGAAGATCTCTAGTTACCTGGATTTCTGTTTACCTGAAGGTTAAATATAACCTGCCTTATTGTATCCCTTGCTATTGAAAATCTTTCTAAACTATCTCAGTTCACTCACCTGCCTAAGTTTCTGGAGCAGAATGAAAATAATTAAGTTATTCTTGATGATTAGGCATCTCACAGTGCTATGGGGCTTTATTCTGCCTGTTGGTTGGGATTAAAATTTAACTACAGTTGTGGACTTTTGTGAGAAATTGGGCTCTAACTGTTCTGAGTTGAAGAGGAAATTCATTTCATTTTGTTGAGAGAAGTGCAGCCTCTTACCTTTCTAGTGCCCTGCAGAGTCAGGTGGCTTCCACCTGGAGGTAATGCACCTGGAGGATTGAAGCCAGCTGAGAGCACTCTATGCCCCTGGCACACAGTAAGGGCTTTATTGCTATTGTTGTTGTTAATGATTTTTTCAAACAAACTTTTTATTATGCCTAGGCCATCCTTGTTGTCTTTGAGGCCTAGGCAGGTGGGCCAAGGATGTTTGCTTTGATGGTTAAATTATCTGTTAGCTTTATGCGGGGTTTCTCCTTCCCCCTTCTGAACCTCATCATTTGGCACTGGGGCTACTGATGCCATCGAAAACCCACTTGGACAGGTTTCTCACCCCACTTGGGATCATCTCTTTGTGATAACCATTCTGAATGAGATCTATAGGAAGCCTTGAACGGTGTTAAGTTCTGGTTTCTCAGGCTTCCCAGGACAGACCTCCCCTGGCTCCTTGGGTCTTGCTGGCAGGTGGAACCATTGCAGTTCAGCGGGGAGACAGACACACACCTGGATGTCGGTGTTTCTGTGGCAGCAGTGACTCTGGCTGCTTTCTTATTTCTTTCATTGTCTCTACAGATGAAAGCCAGTGTGTCCTCTAGTGAGACGGACAATTCTGTGAGCCTGGGGCCAGGAAAAAGCAGCAAACAAAAGTTAACAGTCAGCCAAGTAGAGTTTGCTGCAGATTTACAGGGAAACCTACCCACAGACACAGAGCTACTGGATTTATAACAAGGGCTGGATAATTTGTCCTTGTGTGCTAAGATAAGGGTAAACAAATTTCATGCTGCGATGTTAAGCCCCTATCTGTAGAAGTCAGGAAAGATTCCCTACCCTGTTGCCGAATTGCTGGCTTGGCAAATTATCCTCAGAGGCTTAGTTTTTAGAGACTTCATCTAGAGGTCACACTGGGGACCAAGTGTTAAAAGTGGAAGGATGTGCCTGGGTGCAGAGGAGGGGGACTCTTGGGTTCTGTGCATGTTGGAAGCTCAGAAATGGAAGTGGCCATGGCACTGGCAATAGTATTTGGAAAATCCTGGAGAGAAGTTGGGGTGGTATCAAATAACTCTGTGTGATTGAGGAAATATGCCAGGAAATGTATGTTCACACTTCAACCCACACTTGGCCTTGGTCCCACAGTCACACCCACCCTGGACCTGGCTCTGCAGTCTTTATTGTTCACAGCAGTTAGTTAAGTGCTCTGTGTTTCCATAGTTTCTTATCACACCTGTATAGAAAGAAGTACACATTGTGACACTGGAACTGGCTTGCTCTGTCTCCTCTGTCACACTTCCACCTCCGGGGGACAAAGGCAATATCTTTTTTTTTTTTTTTTTTGAGACAGAGTCTCACTCTGTTGCCTGGGCTAGAGTGCCGTGGCATCAGCCTAGCTCACAGCAAACTCAAACTCCTGGGCTTAAGCAATCCTTCTGTCTCAGCCTACCGAGTAGCTGGGGCTACAGGCATGCGCCACCATGCCTGGCTAATTTTTTCTATTTTTGGTAGAGATGGGGTCTCGCTCTTGCTCAGGCTAGTCTTGAACTCCTGAGCTCAAATGATCCTCCTGCCTCGGCCTCCCAGAGTGCTAGGATTACAGTCGTGAGCCACTGCGCTCGGCCAAAAGGCAATATCTTAATGATCTTTGTATTCCTTATGCATAAGCATACTCTATATGTACTAATAATGCTTACAGAAATAAGGAAGAAAGCCAGAGCTCCAAGGGCAAGTCTATTTGAGAAATATAGGAATGTAACTTCAAATTTAGAAAATTATTATTATCCAGTAAAATACTCTATTTAGTCGCATGTATTTTTTAATAATCCTAATTATTCTGCAATGTAAAAATTATTGTTCATACTTTACAGATATAGAACTGAGGCTCCAGAAATAAAAACTCAACCAAAAAACACAATTCATAGGTAGTGGAACCAGGACTCAAACCTATAACTGTTAGACCCCTAACTACACATCACCCAGGCTGATCCAGAGTCCTGATTCCAGGATATATTGCTGTCTATGTTTTTGGTACTTGGTACTTCCCCATGTCCATGCCTGGATGCCATTTTGCCCATCTGTAAAATAGAGGAGGTGGGTGCCTGTGATCCCACAGGCTGCTTGTTAGTGGGTGTTAGAAGTGCAAGCAGACGGAGGAGGCGTGCAGCCAGGGGGTCGGGGCTTTAAGATTTGAGCCAAGGTCAATGTGAGTCTTCAATAAATTAAATGTTGCTGCATAGAGTTGGGTACAAAGGAAGCAAATAGGGAGCCAGGCACAAGTACAAGGGCCTTCCAGAGGCAAATCAACCCAGGAAAGATAAGCCCCATCCAAAACTGATGAGTGACCAGGCCAGTGGGACAGAGAACACCTGAAAGATGGATATGGCCACATTGTGTTCAGAGTAGGGCAGACATATGTGTATATGACATGTGTGAGCAGGGTAAGGCAGACATACATGTGTATGACATGTGTGTGTACACATAGACACAAAGATCATCATCAAAGGAGCATCTGTGTGTAGCCAGAGACACAGGATGAGATCCTTTTATGTTGCGGATAATGTCATCAGATGTTCCCTGACGTAGGACTTTGCAGCTTATTAAGTTCTCTTATTAGTCTTCCTCTGTCCCTCTGCTTTCCCTATGCTTGGTGCAGATAGTGTGGATAATATACTAATTACATTTTGTTGTTAAGAAAGAGTGAGAGTAATGTATATTTATTTCTATATATATATATTCATGCTTTTTTCCCATGATTTTTCTGTATATTATATAGACTATTTCTGGAAGTTTACCCAAATTCTGATAAGCATGTTTGCCTCTGGGTAGGAATCTAAGTGCCAGAGGTAGGAAAGAGAATAACTTTGCAAAGCATCCTCTTTTATAATATGAGTCTTTTAATCGTGAGTATAGATTCCTTATTCAAAACAAGAACTTAAAAAAAAAAGAGCAAACCATGTTAGGTGTCTGTCTTATACTTGGATGTTTCTCACTTGGCTCCTCTGATGAATGACTGTTTCTGAATGTGATTAACTCTTAGTTATGATACGGTTAAAGGCTATTTTATGGCTCAGTGGAAGGAAGTGGACTGATGGAAGACCTTTTATGGAAAGGACGTTAGAAGTGCTCCAGAGGTGGGCAGTTCTCCAACCTCAGGCAGAAAAGGCTAGCTCAGCCATTGAGAAGTGGTGAGTGTCAATAATTTCAATAAATCAGCTAAGAAGTAAGCTGCACTGCTCATCCTGAGACCTGGCCGAAGTCACAGTATCTAGTCACAGTATCTGGACTTAGGGAACTCATTTTCTATTTTTGAAAATGAGATGGCTGCGTATATACTAGACATTTGTTGTTGGAAAGCCATGTGGCCACAGACCTTTGAAGCAGACTTTATGAAGAGAACCAGATACTTCATTTAGTACCTGCACTGGGCCACATGTGGATTGGCCACTTTGCAGGCTCATC
The DNA here is from genome assembly GCA_963574885.1 of Lepilemur ruficaudatus. Lineage (NCBI taxonomy): Eukaryota > Metazoa > Chordata > Mammalia > Primates > Lepilemuridae > Lepilemur > Lepilemur ruficaudatus. The sequence continues at coordinate 39,683 of CAUYRT010000294.1, forward strand.
TCATTTAATCCTTAAACGATCCTATGGAGTACTATTCCATTTTATCCATGAAGACATTAGGACCCCAAGGTGTTAGGTATTGATCAACTGGCCCAAGATCTCACAGCTAATAAGGTAGAATCACAATATGACATGAGGTTCTCTTTGTCTCCAAACACCGGGCTCTATTGGTTATCCAACCAACACTGCCTAGAAGAGAAGGAACTAGGGCTTAACTGTCCACCGGAAATTGGCAAATTATTATTGTAAGGTAGTGGCTCTCAAACACTGGCTGCATCAGAATTGCCTGCAGGTCTTATTAAAACACATATTGCTGGCCCTATTCCCCATGTTTTTGATTCAATAGATTTGGGAGGGGGCAATAATTTGCATTTCTAACAAGTTCTCAGTGACATTGTTGCTTCTGGCCAGGGGACTACCCTTTGATAACTAATGTCTTAAAGTAAAGAGATTAAAGTGGTGGCTTATATAGCTTAGTTGATAATTTTAGGGGCAACTGTAATATAAACAGGCAATTTCAAGGTGGCTCACACTTGTAATCCTAGCACACTAGGAGGCCGAGGAGGGAGGATTGCTTGAGCTCAGGAGTTTGAGACCAGCCTGAGAAAGAGTGAGACCCTGTCTCTACTTAAAAAAAAAAAAATAGAAAAATTAGCCAGACGTTGTGGTATGCACATGTAGTGCTAGCTACTTGGGAGGCTGAGGCAAGAGGATCACCTGAGCCTTCCTCCTGAAACCTGAGGAATTTCAGGTTGCAGTGAGCAATACCACGGCACTCCACCCAGTGAGACAGAGTGAGACACTGTCTCAAAAAAAAAAAACGCCACTTTTATACCATTTATGATTCTTATAATTATTTCCCTTGTATTATTATTTGCATTTTAATAAAATACTTTTTGAAAATATCTACCTATTTCATCTGTTTTAAAGTAAAAGAGGGAAAGAGAGATCAGTGTACCTTGCAATATGGAGAACAGGAGTAACCACAGGGCCCCTGAAGGGAAAGACCAAATAATTAGTCATGACTCTTCTGGTCACAAGTGAATGAAATCTAACTTAAGTCATTTTTCTTAAGATTGTATTTGGCTCTATATAACAGAAACCCACTTAAAAAGTGTCTTGAAACTAAGTTCCTGCTGTTCTTATACAATATTTCTGGAGGTAGCTGGTCACTGTCATTGCTTTAGCAGTTCAACAATATCAGGTCTGGCATTTCTGTGATTCTGTTTTAATTTTCTTTTTTATTTCTGGTCTCAAAATAGCTGCTATGGCTCCAGTCATCACATCTGTGTTTTAGTAAGGAAAAAGGTAGAAAGTGGAAGGAGTGTGATCTATATTATCAATTTTTTCTTTTCTTTTCTTTTCTTTCTTTTTTTTTTTTTTTAAGACAAAATCTCACTCTATTGCCTGGGCTAGAGTGCCATGGTGTCATCCTAGCTCACAGCAACTTCAACTCCTGGGCTCAAGCAATCCTCCTGCCTCAGCCTCCTGAGTAGCTGGGACTACAGGCACACAGGCTATTTTTTTCTATTTTTAGTAGAGATGGTGTCTCAAACTCCTGACCTAAAGCCTTGGCCTGCCTTGGCCTCCCTGAATGCTAGGATCGCATGTGTGAGCCACCATGCCTTGCCCGCATTATCAATTGTTCATATCCCTCTTTATAGCTTCAACTGAGTCATATAACCATATCTAGAAGCAAGGAAAATTGATAGAGTATTTATTTGAGTAAATTGTCTCCTTACACAAAATCAGGATTTTTTAGTCAAGGGAGAAGGAGTGGCTGGATATTAGGAATGCCCATCATAATATTGTTACAGAAACTAGGGAAAAACGGGGAAGATATTTTCCTTCATGATAGAGATAAGAATGGGGTGGCTTCAAGGAAGTTGTATGAGTTAGCTTTTGCTGCATAACAAGCCACTCCAAAACTTAGTAACTTTTTCAGCTTAAAATTTATATTTAAACAAACAGCTCTTTGATTATGAATCTGTGGAATGGCAGCTTGGACTGGATTATCTGGGAGACTCCTCTCTGCTCTATGTGGTGTTCACTGGACCTAGTGTTACATCTGTGTCCTCAACCAGATGGCTGTTGTGGCTCGGATGGCTGGGCCTTTGTACATGGTTTTTTGTCCTATAGTTAGTTACTTTCTTTACAGAAAGGTCTCAGAAGGGCAGCAAGTTATCTATTTTTGAGTATAAAAAGACTCCAGAAATTGGTGAAATAAGCCACCACCATTTTATTTGATTATATTATAATTCTTTAGGTCATCATTTTTGGCAGGGCTCAGCTGAATGGTTCTTCTGCTGGTCTCTCCTTGTGTCTTTCATGTGGTTTAACACATTGACTGACACACACAAAAAAAATCAAAACTTTTCCTTGGGGCCACAGTGTTTTATTATAAAAATAGAATAAAACCTTTAAGTGTAATTTAAAGGTAAACATAAATAGAAAAATGAAATTTATTGACTTCTATTCATTTAATCCATGTTTTTAGAATTAAATTGTCAATATTAATTGTAACAATAAGAACATCAACAAGTAAGATCTTATGTATGCTTCACAAGGCCCTGGGGTCAAAACTAGAGTGCATTAAATACAGCTCTCATGGCAGTTAGTATGTTAACTGGGGTGAATGGTCTATGATGATTTCATTCTCATGTCTGGCTGGCTATTGGCTAGGCTACATGTCTCCAGCAGGCTAACTTGGTGAAAAGATTCTAAAAGCAGCAAGAGAAGGGGCGAGTTCCAATGTTTAAGTGCATTTCAAGCCCCTAGTTGCATCACATTTGCTGATGTCCCACTGGCCAAAGCAAGTCACATGGCTAAGCCCAGACTCAGGGGACAATGCAAGTTGGTATATACAAAAAAATATGATTTCTTAGGGCCCATTAGTGTACCAATCTATCACATAAACCTTAAACCAAGGACTTGAATGTATTCAGGTCTCTCTCTATCATGTCTTTACTTTTCTCTGCATGTCCTCTTCATTCCTTTACACATACCCCTTTCTCCAAGGCAGGAACCATGGCTGCCCTTGGCTTTAGGAATTACTTTCTCAACTTCCCACCCAGATGATGGGAAGAACCCTGACTGCTCTGTCGTGGTTAGATGCCTTCCTGGGACTAAGTAATTGGGATATTATTACTGGCATTTTCCACTGGAGCTACATATTTAGACACGGTTGCAGAAGAAGCAGTTTTGGAGGCACTACCCTAAAAAAAAGGTGGTATCCCTCTGGAATAACAGAGACATTCTGGCCAGAAAAGACAAATATGTGTGAACAATCAAATGATGTTAAGGACCATTTGAACAGAAACTCTTGCAGACTCTCTTTCAGGACATTTTTTGTTTTGCTGGTTGGGAGGGTCTGATTTTAATAAGAATTTAAGCTAGTTTAAATTCAGTCTCTATTGTTTTTCCAAAACATTACCATATTATACCAATCTACACATTTCCTTTATTTTCTTTGAAAAAAAATGCGAACTAGCATTGCTGCTGGCCCCAATGGGAAGCCTTCTGCCTAGGTGTTCTTTGTGGCAAATACACAATGGTGATTACATTATCTTGTTTCTCTCTCTCCTACCCCTGAGACTGTGCTGGGAAAACAGAACACAAAAGCAAAAGAAGACATAAGCCCTTAATTGGCACATCAGTCACGTCAGGGAGGGGCTATTTCTTCCTCCAATCCTGTTAGGAATTTAAGAGCACAGGAACGAGGTGGCACATCGTGCTCTGTGGATATATATGATTTGTGGCAAACAGAAACAGCTGGGATCGCCTCTGCCACAGAGCTGCTGATAGAAGCCATCCAGCTGAGCGTCACTGAGGGTCCTCAGCCAGGAGCATCAGGGCCCATCCTTGCCTTTCTAACTGGGGTGAGGGAAAGTGAAGAGAGTGTGTGAGAGAGAAGGGATGCAGGCCTTTGGGGAAATGCTAGCCAGTTTCCACAAATAGCAGAGATTCCTGAAAGGCTTTGAGGCAGGCTCTTGGAGGTAGCCATGGCGATAAGATGCAGTGCCTCTTGCCTCCCTGCTGCCAGAGAGAGGCAGTTTTTGCTCCCCTCTGTGGGGGGCGGGGGGAGGGATGGGGATGGTGTTTGAGCTGGTGCGCCAGGGCTTATTTCAGAAACTCTTCTAGACTCAGCGACTGCTCAGAATCACTCCGGTAATTGGTGGAGCCAGCTCCTCACTGCCTTGGTGCCCTGCGGCATTTTACTGGCACCCTTCTGCCCAGCAAGCATTTGCCAATTTGCCAGTAATTGTGGGGCCACCACTTTTAGTTAGCAGGTTCTGATTCACCTTCAATGGGCTGTTGAGTTCTCCTCAGATTCTTTGATAGCAGTTAGGGTGTGCTTCTCAGCAGGATGGCTGAGGAGTCTTGGCTGTGACTTTGGAAGTTGAGGGCAGTCTGACTTCACCTCTTCTGGATTCACAATTCTTATGCCCTCCTCCCTGCACAGCTGGGGCTCTGTGGCCACTGGTCCTCGGGGACCAGGGAAGCAAAGTGGGATTTGAGATGTGTTTGTGGGTGCAAAGTAGGGGTGCTGAGGACAACACCCCTACTTCATCTGGTACTCCTCTATTCTTATATTTTATATATTGAATGACCAGCTAGGATGGAATTTTTTTAATAATAGATTTTTAGATTTACAGAAAATTTGAGAAGAAAGTACAGAGTTCCCATACTTCCCCTCATCTTCCTTACTATTATATTGCATTAGTGTGGTATATTAGTTACAAATGTTGAAAAAATATTTTCAATAACAAAAGTCTATAGTTTATATTAGAGTTCACTCTTGCCATTGTACATTTTATGGGATTTGACCAACAACTAAAGCTATGTATTTACCATTGTCATATCGTAGAGAATAGTTTCATTGCCCTAAAAATGTCCTGTGCTCTTCCTATTCATCCCTTCCTTCTCTCCATGAGCTCCTGGCAACCACTGATTTTTTTTTACTGTCTCCACAGTTTTGCCTTTTCCAGATACTATGTAATAGTAGTTATATAGCATGAAGACTTTTCAGACCGACTTCTTTCACTGAGCAATATGCATTTAATATTCCTCCATGTCTGTTCCTGGCTTGCTTTTTATCCTTAAACAATATACCATTGCATGGATATACCACAATTTATTGTATGTATATTTTTAAAAGAGGTTTTCTACAAAAAGCATGTTTTCTAAGTGCTGGTTTAGAGTTTGTGACTTTCTTTTATGAGGTGGCCAGGACATTGCATAGGTCACTCTGCAGGTATAGTGTCCACAGGAACAGATGTGGGGGTGGAGTTAGAGTGATTGATTCATAGAAAAACTTAATTCCTACACACACACAGACACACACACACAAACCCATCCATTTAAAATAAATGGTATTGGCCGGGCGCGGTGGCTCACGCCTGTAATCCTAGCACTCTGGGAGGCTGAGGCGGGTGGATAGCTCAAGGTCAGAAGTTCAAGACCAGCCTGAGCAAGAGCGAGACCCCGTCTCTACTATAAATAGAAAGAAATTAATTGGACAACTAAAAATATATAGAAAAAATTAGCCGGGCATGGTGGCACATGCCTGTAGTCCCAGCCACTTGGGAGGCTGAGGCAGAAGGATTGCTTGAGCCCAGGAGTTTAAGG
>CAUYRT010000297.1:0-31154 GCA_963574885.1 Lepilemur ruficaudatus
GGGGAAAACTACAAAGCATTTACAGTACAATGTTTACAGTCACAATTTGTAGTGAGCTGATTTCCCAAAATATATTACCACTCAAGTTGACTTATCTTGTTACATTCAAAAACCTACTCCAGAGGGGTCTCAATAGGGGAAAGGAATTCCTCAAAAACTGATTCATGTGATTAACTGTTCACCTTGGTAAATTCACTGAAAATCATTTAATTGCATAAACATTTTATAAAACAAAATGTTTGGGCATTAATTAATCTAATAGATGAGAACATGAGTCTGAAGGTCAGAAGAAATTCAAGGTAGAATTATTTACAAAGGACCAGAGGTTAGGCACATTCTTCCACCTACTCTCTCTTCTATTTAATGACCTTTCCTTTTCATCACCTATTTTGGCTTGGCTTCATCTCCTGTCCCCAAAATGAGGCAGGTGGCAAGATCAATTTCTCTCTTCCTTTTGGCTCTGTGCCCTCTTCCTTGGCAAGTCCCTGCATCCTCGGGTCTTGAGCTGTCATCTCGAGGCAGATTTCTCCCTAACCCATCTCTCGGCCTGACATGTCTCTGATCTCCAAAGATAATTTCCAAACGCCCACTGGATATTTTTACATGAGTTTCCTTTCAACACTAAAAAATCAAGATGAACAAGACAAACCTCATCATCATAGAACCTTCTGGCTTTCTTATTTCCGTTAAATAAACCCCACAGAAATTTATGACACACACACCTCTCCATCCTCCCCTAGGTACTGGCTGGTTACCAAGGCTGCTCCTTTCAATAATTGCTTCTTCCATCCCCATCCGACTCTGAGACCCTCACCTGGACCATGGAAACTGCATTATCATTGGTGTCCTTCAATCCCTCTCTCTCAGAGTATGCTCTTTTCAGAATAATCCTCTTAAGACATACATTTTATCTGGCCACCCTACTAAAAAATTTAAATAGCTCTCAATTTCTAACCATTTGGCGTCAATACTGAAGCCCTATCTACTCTCACCCCAAACTACTGTCCATCTGAGCTCCCACACTACCCCTTGCAAGGTTTCCAAAGTGAATTGTCCTAATCTGTCTCTCTCTGATACACACACTGAGTCATAATAAATACTATCAATCCTCAAATTCCAGATGAGTTTCAATTTTATTGACTTCGGAGAAACATGAGGAAATTAGCTCATCACTGAACCTCCAGGGTGACTGATTTTGTTTCAGCTAGGTGACAGCTGCATTGCCATGGAAATCTTGATCCCATTTGAAGTGGATGCAGGATAGAAGTGCTGTGTTTGTGCTGATAGTTTGCCTGTCCAGGTGTTTCCCCGAGAGAACAGGTGACAGAGGGATGTGCACATGGAAGCGCATGTAGAAACACGTGCTCTTAGATGTCATCTGTGTACTCAGATGCTTCCAAGTTCATCTTCCAAAGCCCTGAGTACTTCTGTAGTGATTGCCGTTCACCCGTTGTTTCCTGTCACCCTGAGGCAACAACAATGATGATGAAGTCACCTTCATGATAGTGATGATGACAACAGCACATCTGCATAATTCTCTATAATTTGCAAGTATAATTTGCAGAGTTATGTGACTGGCACAAAGGAAAAATTAAATATGGACAGGGAAGGGAGAATTAGTCAGGGGCACTCACAAATGACAAATCTTCTGATGGGAAAGAGATCCTATACTCCATTGCAAGATTGGGGCCAGGAGCTACACACCACTCCTCTAGGGCTGAATTCCAAGTTCATGGCGGGGCTCCGAAGGAAATGGGCGTACACCTCACTCTGATATCTCATTTGTATGGGGGAGTCTACATTCAATGCTAGAGGTTCTAAAGTGTCAAATGTCTAGTGTTGATTTTAGACCTTTTATAACATTATTTCTCCCTCCCAGTGATGCCTTTCAGGAGCAGAATAGTTTCCTCTTCCCTAAAACCCTTTACCTCACTCATTCCCCTGCAGCAATGAACCCCAGCTTTTTGCATGTCTGCCTTATTTTGCTGGACCATTTCTTTAGGGAAGGAAGTCAAGTTTTCATGGTGATGACAGAACAATTCCATGTGGTGTCTGCCAGCCTCTGGGGCACCGGTCATGGGGTGAAGCAGAGGACTGTCACTGGAACCACAGAGTACACTTGTCAGCGCCATCTGGATGGGTTTTATCACGTGAAGAGCCAGTGAAAAGGACCAGGTCCCAGTGGTTGGGGTTGGAGTCGGGCTGAGCACAAATGTCTTTATGATTTTCATTGACTTGCAACTTCGGATATTTATCTATTACAACTTTCGATCTTTAGCCCAGACACCTAGTCTTGTAAGATGCTGACTAATGTATTTCCATCTCTAAAATCATACAACTCCTTGAACACTGAGGAAAATACAGTAGAATATTTTTTACTAAATTAGGGTGTCCCAGGAAAATAAATAAATGAAAACAAGATTTGGTAAAACAGGTTTTATTCAGATACCTTAAAACCTGGAACATGCAGACAGCAGAATTGTCTGTGCAGGAGCTTTTTTGGAAATAGCTCATTTTGAAAATCACACCAACACAGCTAATGCATGTGACACATGACGTTAGCATCACAGGCCTGGCTGCAAGTTGATGCGCAGGTGTTGCCGTGCCAGCCTGAGCAACCCAGTTAGAGATAGTGATGCAGACAGAGCAGACAGAGAACAGCCACAAAGCAGACTCTGCAAAGGAGCGAGGTCGTGATGTGAAAACGCCGTCATTTTCACGGAAGACAAGATATTTATTACTGAGTCAGAGACACTTGACATTGAAAAAGAATTCCAAAAAGGAAGATAAAACAGGAGCAAGCAGATGGCACCACTACAGTGTCCCTTCAAGAGGACAGTTGCCTCAACCTCACCTTCAACTCTGTAGGGGCTGCTGCACAGACGCTTGCTGGAGATTTTTGTTCTACCTCTGCCCGCAGCCTAACAAGGAGTTTCTAAAGAGTAACAGTTATATATACATCAACAGAAAGATGCTTTCTCTTGTAATTTTTAAGGAAAGGAGTGTGCATTACAAATCTATTTTTAAACTACCCGAACTGATAAGAAAAATTTACCCATTAAGCTTTTTATCCTAATGTGGGTTTTTTTCCATTTTCTGGTAAACATGGTCCCTTAAATTGCTACAAACTTACAACAAAATCTTAATATATTTTTACATAGCACATTTATATTAAATATAATATTTCCTGAGACTGATATTCTCTTAAAACCAAGTTGCATCCTACCGTTTCCTTACATCTCACATTTGGTATGAGAGGACATTATCACGAAACATGTGTCTCTTTGGGGCACTCTGCTTTTCTTGGAATAAAAGTATTTAGAGACCTTTAGATACTTAGTTCAGGTCCCAGATGCTGCGATTTTCTTATCGCAGAGACATCAATTCAACCATTCTACTGCTTGTCAGAATAAAAATGCTGATGTGTTTGTGCACACAAACTCTCACATTTGAGAGAGAGCTTATTCTAAGTCTAACAAACGTAAATTCCAGAAAACACGAGATTCCCTGTAGGTCGTGCACCCTCTTGTGCGTTACACAGGTCTCTGTCATTGTATCTCTCAAGGTTTTTGTTGTGTTACTAGGAAGCCAGGGCAATAACAACTTCCCAAACTCTGGCAGGTTCCGTAGACAGTCAATTGACAATTTGTTTTGTTTTGTTTTGTTTTAGAAGAGCTTATCTTCTGGACAAGAAAAATTCTAGGGCTGAGTTCTTGTCACTGCAGGTTTGGTTGTGACAGAACTGTTACTATAAATCAGTGGCTTGCTTTTTTCATTCCTAGGAGTAAATGTAAGGTATTTGCTTATTCTCTGAGTAGCTTCTTATGCCTAGAAAAAAGTTCCAGAGAAAACAGGCACGATGGACCTCAAAAACATTCTGCTAAGAAAAAAAAAAAAAAGCCAGACAAGAAAGACCACATACTGCAAGATTCCACTTATATAAAATGTCCCAAACAGACAAATCTATAAAGACAGAGAGTCCATTTGCCTAAATGGGGAAGGGAACAGGGATTTACTGTAAATGGGCCCAAGGGATCTCTCTGGGGTGATGGAAACATTTTAAAACTGGATTGTGGTGATGGTTGAACAACTCTATAAATTTAGTAAAAGTGGTAGAATTATACACTTAAAACAGATGCATTTTATGGTATGTAAAAAATAGAATGAGTATCTAACAACGTAATTATCACCTTCTAACATATGGAATATACTATGTTCAGAGAAAACCAGTGAGTCACCCTAATAATTGCACACCTGCATACAAATAAAATCCAAAGAATTTGCTTAGTTTTATATTTCAGTAAAAGCTATGAACTGAATACACGGTCGTGTTGTGCTTCAACTGTACAATAACTTCTCCCTCAGCCTGCAGTTTACTGTATTTTAAATCTCTGATTATATGCAAAGACCGCAATCTAAGTGTTGTTGGGATCTAATCTTGTTGGGATTGCTAGGGAAATTCCAAGGAAATGTATTGGAATTGCCCATTTTAAATATTGCCCAAGAATTGCGTGTCTTTAACACTGTTATGCTTTTATTGTAACTTTTTATTCTGATATAATTTCAAACTTCCAGAAAAGTTTCAAGAATAGTACAAAGAATTCCATATGCCCCATTTTCTTTATCATTTTTTCTCTGTGTATATTCCTAAGTCTGTTTTTCTTTTTCAAATACAAATAGATTGCATGTGCATTGGAAAAATAACATGTTTTAGATAACTGTAATAGCCCCCCATGGCACACACACTCCCTAGAGAAAATCATCATTAACAATATCTTGAACATACGTCATAGTTTTTTGAGAGAAGTAAATTAAATAATCCATTTTAAAGTACTCTGCAAATTGTAGGGTACGTATACAAATATGAGTTATTATCAAACACAAGACAAAACAAAAACAATCAATTCTAATTTCCTCTCAGTTGAATCGGCAATGTCCTTGTACACTATTTCGTTTTGTGTAGGGAGTGACTTTTTTGGAAGACACTGTGGAGGTTTGGGGTGGTCAGTAGCTGAACTGACCGATTATTAGATTGAATGAAATAGCTAAATTGAAAGTACTAGCAAAAACAGGAGGGATGCCAAGCACGGCAATGATCGCACACTCCTATTGTTTGCGTCATAAGACATTCAGAGAAAGGCAGGGTCACTTGTACCTTCAGAGATCTGTACAAGAGGAATGGGATGAGGTTGCTTAGTGTGTTTTGTAACTGTTTTTCCTGGCCAACCATTCCTAAGTCCTTGGCCTCCCATCAGCGATCATGTGTACTTGGAATCACAACAGACAGCATGGCTGACGCCAACGCTACTCAGAGACAGTTCATAGAAAGGACCCTTAACTGCAACCCTGCTGACAATGGACAGGGAGAAGTGAAAAATAACAGTGAATGCAAAGGAGCTACACTAACAAAGACCATGTTAAAACAACAGCCACTGCAAGAAGTGCTCCCATTCCCGTGTTTACAGTGTGTTTTCCTTCCTACAGCCACCCTAGCGTGAAGTTTCTCATAGTGAACCCTCCTAGCCCTGGGGAACCTCGTGGATGCTGTGCAGATCCCCAGAGGGTGTGTAGGCTGCAAGGCAGTGGCTATAAACCCAAACAGATCCTTAACTTCCTGGGATGTGGCTTGAGACAACTCTTTCAAAAGGGCGGGATCGTTCCTTAGGGTAACCGTGTTCACAGGCGTGTGATTGTTTCCGTGGGCAAAACTATGTGCTAGTGCATTTGCAGGTGTGTGAGGCAGTCAATGTCTAAACCATGGCTGTCACGGAGATCACCTACACAACCTCAGCATCGGCCTCAGGCCTCGAGTCTCACCCTGCAGGCATCAGAATGGCTGAAGGAAGTGGGTGGGGAACATTCTAGGTCAGATCAACCTTTGGTACAGTCAAGGGAAGATGATAAATCTGATTTTCCTAGATAGAACTAGGCTCACAGCCAGATCCTCTGCTGAGTCCGTCTCAATGCTTGTTTGAGTGTATGGAAGAGACTATGGGTTGATGATGGTAGCATCTCAGTGCCAAGCCAGCCACGCAAGCTGGGTCATGCTGGGCCTGGCCATCACCCTCACCTCATCTCTGTGGTCACACCAGGGCAGCATTTTATGTCCACTGGGCCTCAGTTGAGGTTGAGAATGGTTTCCAGTAGAGTGCATTCAAACAGTTATGCTATTATTTCTCCTCATTCTGGTCAATGTAGCATAGTGGTCAAGAGCTAAGAATCTAGACCCAAACCACCCAGTCTCACCGCCCAGCTTCTGGGCAAATTTGGGCAAGTGATGAACTTCCTTCTGCAACACAAGGATCTCAACAGTGTCCATCTCATGAGACAGAGGATCAAAAGGTTCAGTATACATGAAGTGTTTAGAACTATTCCTGACATGTGTTAAGTGTTCTATAAATATTAACTATCATTGTGATTACAATTAATACCATTGTTTTATATATATAGCTTCCTTACTTCCCTAGAGTTGAGGAAAGGCGTCTAATGGAATGGAAATGGAAAAAGGGCCGTGTGTTCTTCCCACATCCACTCGTGCCTTCTCCGCTCTCCAGACACCACCTAGAGTGCTGTTTGAAAATTGCCAATCTGATCATCTCATTCCTATGATTAAAAAGAAAAAAAGTGGCTTCCCACCACTCTAGGGCAGGGGTCGGAACGTTAAACACAGACCACAAGACCCTGCCTGATAAGGTCTCCTCACTCTTTCCTTCTCACTTTGCTCCTCTCCACCCCTGGGCTCTCTTCACTTCACCCTCACAGTGTGCACGTACGCATGGCGACGCTAGCTTCCCAGAGCTTTCAGTATGTTCTCCCCTCAGCCAAGAACATTCTGTCCTCCCACCTCCCCTCCCTCGACTTCCTCCCACTCAACCTTTTATGTCACACAGACCTTTCTTGATGCTCCAGGCAAGCTGGGCCGCCTCCACTTTTCCTTCATAATACTGCAAAAATTGAAATTATTTGCCAAATATATCTTTTCCCCATTACACTGTCTGCATTCTTCACCGTTGAATCCCCTAAGCCTAGAATTTATTAGGTTGTTGAAAGAAGGAAATGGGAAGAAAGAATACATTTGATGGTTAATCGCAGAAATTTTAATATAGTGAAAGTTATTAATTTTCTATGTGCTTTTTATAGCTCATTTAAGGTCTTTTCCTAGCCCTAAGGTAATAAAAATTCTTCTCTACTTTCTTCTAATAATCTTAATGTTTTATATTTCACTTTTAAACCCTTGATTTACATGGAATTGGTTTTTGATATGGTATGAGGTAAGGATCCATTTTAATTTTTTTGTACATGCGTATATTTTTCCAGGACCATTTATTTAATAATTCCATTTTTTTCCATTGATTTGCAAGGCCAGCTCAGTCAAAAATAAGGTTTTCATATTTGTGTGGGTCTGTTTCTGGGTTCTCTATTCTATCTCATTCTTCTAATTCTGCTCAGTATCTCGCTGTCTTAGTTTCTATCACTGTACAATATGTCTTGATTTCTAGTAAAGCAAGCCCTGCCATGTTCTTCTTCATAAGGATTTTCTTGACTATTTTTGGCTCTTTGCTCTTTCATATAAATTCTAGAATCAGCTTTATTTGAATTTTTATTGGAATTGCATTATAAAAATTGTGGCAGATGCCCATAAACAGAAAAATGATATTTATTCATAAACATGGTATGATTCTTGTTATGGGTTGAATTGTGTTCCCCAAAAAAAGATATGTTGAAGTGTTATGCTCAAGTACCTCAGAACGTGAACTTATTTGGAAATAGAATCATTGCAGATGTAATAGTTAAGATGAGATCATACTGGAGCAGGGTAGGCCCTTAATCCAACACGACTAGTGTCCATATAAGAAGAGAATATGAAGATATAAGAAAAGAAAACCACATGAACATGGAGGCTGAGACTGGAGCTTTGCAACTACAAGCCCAGGACAGCCAAGCACTGCCGGCCCCCCTGAAACCTAGGGCAAGACAAGGATTCTACATGAGGTCTCAGAGGGAGCATGGCCCTGATCACATCTTGATTTTGGGACTTCTAGCCTCCATAATCACGGGAGAATAAATTTCTGTTGTTTGAAATCCCCCATTTGTGGTACTTTGTTATGGCAGCCCCAGGAGATGAAAATAACTCTCCATTTAGCAAAGCATGTTCTAATAAATATTAATAATATGTAAAATATATAAAATAATACATAAAATATATTATTTGCACTCCAGCCTGGGTGAGAGTGAGATCTCTGTCTCTTAAAATAAAAAACCAAAAAGTCATTTTTGGAAATTATCTCAAAAGTTTTTGTGTGCACTAGATTCATTACATTTCACATCTAACAATTTCCTGACTTCCACTATGATTTCTTCTTTGGCCTATGAAGGATTTAGAACTTTTTCATAATTTTCAAACATCAGGAGCTGTTCTAGTTATCTTTCTGTCATTTATCTCTAAATTGTTGCAGTATGTTCTGAATAATAACCATCACTCAAATGTAATTAAGACTTCTTATGGTCTAGTATATGGTCATTTTGTTTTGTAAATGTTCTATGTGTAGTTGAGAAGGTAATTTCAATATTTTATATATGTCCATTAGTATTTTATATGATATATATGTATACATATACTCACTCATGATTATAACCACTTATTAATTGAGATATTTAAATCTGCTCTCTTTTTGATTATTTATTTTTATTTCAGCATATCATGGGGGTACAAATGTTTATATTACATATATTGCCTTTGCCCCACCTGAGTCAGAGCTTCAAGCGTAACCATCCCCCAGACAGTGCGCACCACACCCATAAGGTGTGAATATACCCATTCCCACCTCCCCCCCACCTGCCTGACACGCGATGAATGTTATTACCATGTGTGCATGTAAGTGTTGATAAGTTAATACCAATTTGATGGTGAGTACATGTGGTGCTTGTTTTTCCATTCTTGGGATAGAATGGAAAGAAGAATGGGCTCCAGCTCTATCCAGGATAATACAAGAGGTGCTAGATCACCATTGTTTTTTGTGGCTGAGTAGAACTCCATGGTATACATATACCACAATCTGCTATCTTGCTTTATTTCATTTGTCTGTTGGTTAGCACTATAGTGGTTAATTTACAAATCTCTCTTTGTAGGTCTATCAATTTTAGCATTAAATATTACTATTTTAAATGCATGTAATCAAATGTGTGTAATTACTTAAAATTTAACCTTTGTCAATGCATAGTGACTCTCTACTAATCTTTCTTGGCTTAAAGCTTTTTTAGCCTTATGTTAATAATGGCTGTTCCAGTTTTTTGTGGCGTTGGTTTGTTTGTTTGGGGTTTCTTTAGGTTACTATTCATCTGTAACTAATTTTTTTCTGCATCTTATGACTCTCAGTCCCCCTTTATCCTTAAATTAGAGGTGAAACTTTTATAAAAGACACAGAAATTGCTTTTTTAAAAAACATTTCTGGTGATCTTTTAACTGGAGAGTTTAATTTGTATATTCACATCAAATGTGATTTCTGATATACTTGGATTTATTGTGTGGTAGATTGGATTCACCAAAAATGCTGTTTTCCATCCTCAAGGAGGATTCCCTGAAGGAGCGTGTACCTCCCTCCCACACGCAGGAGTGCCCATTTTTTCCCTCTGCCATGACAGCCGGCCACGTTCAGGACAGAGGCTGCTCTGTGAGCCTGGAACTGAAGTGAACTCACAGTATGGACATGGAGAGTGAGCAAGAAATAAACATTCGTTATTGTGACCTAGTCCTAGTGAGATAGACGTGGGTCATTTATGGTACAACCTGGCCTACTAAGACACATTTCTGCAACGTTATTTTTCATTTTTTGTTTGTTCTTTCTTCATTGTCCATTTGTTCTTGTTCACGTCTATGGTAGTTGTTCTTTTGTTACTATCATTATTACCATTACCTGTCTTGCCTTCCTTAAGGTTATTTTAGATTGTTTTTCTCCTTATCTCCTTGTCCTCCTGCGCTAATACAGAAATTAGACAGACACTGTTGCCATCCTTTCAGTAACTACTTTAGAAATTTTAAACTACATATTTGACTTCACAAAGTCTAAATTTACCAACATCCAAATAATACAAGAAACAGTATGTTCTCATTATAATCCCTCCACTCTCAATTTATATAAAATTGTTTTTCTATATTTTAGTGCTACCTTGAATTGTTAATCCAAAAATTAGGCATTATTGTCACCGTTTTAGCCAGTGATTATTTAGCTTTATGCAAGTGTTTAACATTTTTCTTTGCTTAGCATTCCTTCTTCCATCAGCTACCTCTTTTCTCTGCATAGTATACAGAGGGGTTTTAATCCTAAATGATTGTTGAAATTTGTTAAATGCTTTTTCTGCATCAATTAATATGATCATTGATTTTTGTGCTTTACACTGTTTATTGTGAATTACATTAATTTTCAAGTATTGAACCAGCTTTGCACTCCTGGAATAAACCCCACTTGGTTGTGATGTTTTATTCTTTCCATATATTGGTGGATTTGATTTACTACTAGTATATTAAGGACTTTTGCATCTATGTTCCATAAAGATATTGACCTGTGGTTTTCTTTTGCTGTACTGTCTTTGTTGGCTTTTGGTATTAAAATAAGTCAGGCATCATAAAATGAGTTAGAATGTTTTCCCTCCTTTTCTATTTTCTGGAAGAAATTATAAAATATGTGTTACTTCCTCAATGTTTGGAAGAAACCACCAGTGAAACCATCTGATGCTGAATATTTATATTTTGGGGATTTTAACTATGATTTCACTTTCTTAAACAGTTATAGATTATCTATGTTATCTTGCGTGAGTTTTGATATTTTGTGGTTTTTGAGGGATTGGTGCATTTCATCTAAGTTATTTATATGTATAGTGTTGTTTGTTGTATTCTCTTATTATTTTTTTAACATCCATGGATACTTAGTGATTTTCAAATGTGGTTATTTTCCTTTTACCCGCTGTATCCTGAGTCAAGAGCAAAACAATTACTCTAACATCTCCCTCTGCTGGGCCAGGACTTTTTCTCTCCTTCTCACATGAAGGAAGTGGTTCGTTAGTGGTTTCTGATTGATGGAGGGTCTCGCTCTTTTCTTTTTTGCCTGGTTCCTGAGCATGTGACCCATTAAAACCCAAGCTGGAGGCCACCTATGACTGAGAAATACACCCAGAAAAAACACAAGCTCACTTACCCATGGGTTCACATTTTTTTGTTGTTTCTAGTCTCTAAAGAATTTTCTGATTTTCTTGGCAGTTCAGCCATGCATTCAAAAAGAGGTTTTTGGTTTTATTAGTTATAATATTTTTTTCCAACATTCTAAAGTATGCTGTTCTAGAATTTCTCCAAAATTTTAATCTACCAGATCTCTAGGAGCAATGATGAGATAGCAATTTATGTACTAGATTGGAAAAAATTTTTTACATATGAAAATATCAAATATGATTCAAGAAAACCTAGACAATGATGTGGTGAGGACTGTGATTTGGCAGTATGTGTTGAAATATTTAAAACCACGTGCCCTATGACATAGCAGCTCCATGTCTCAGTATATGACCCAAGATAACTCCTACAGAAGTGATCAAGGATGTTTATGACAGCCTCGTTGGTAACGATGAAATGCAGAAAATACTAAAATGTTTATTTATAGTGGGAAAGATTAAATAAATTAAGGCACTTATTTATTGTGGGCTATTCCAAATATACAGAGGTGGATCACTCTTAAGAGTTCTCATGAGTATTAACAGAGTGCAAGTAAGTGCTTAGCATAGACCATGTGTTCAATAAATGTTAGCAACTGTTATTTTCTAGGTGTTCCCTGTCTTCTTTATCTTTCTGACTTACAGAGTGGAATTGGGTTTATGTCAAATGGCATCAACTGAATCAATCAATCTCACTCCCTCTGTCTCTCTCTCAAAAAAAAAAGCTATGGAACACAAGATGCAAGGAGCACACATTTTCACGCTCCATTGTATATGTTCTCTTCATTCACTAATCAGTCAGCAAAATTCTTTGATCTTTGAGAGAAAACACAATATAGATAATAATATATTTCCCCCAAAAATGTACCAATTGTGTCAAGTGTCTGGGATGCATCTAGCATCTTTCTTTTAACAAAAAATGTTTCCCCTTTAACATTTGGCTAAGCAATAAAATTTCCATAAACTTGACCAGATTAATTGACAGTGCTTTGTAAATGATAAGTAATTAAGGCACTTTTTTTCCTTTCTACAGAACCCATCTTTGGAACTCACATAAGCTTATTTTGATCAAAGCAAAGGCTGTAAAGGATTAGAGAGGAAGAAACACTGGACTTTGGTTCACACATGACTGCAAAGGTAAGATCTCCTGATTATAACTCCTCACAGGGGAAATCATTAATTCCCTGGATGCCAAGTTTCCTCCCTTTGTTAGAACTTGGATTCCAACAGATCAAAGTAGATAATCCAGTGACATGTTGATAACATACCTGCACATCCATTCTAACTATACTTGGGTGGCCACAAAATCCAAAATGTGTCTTCATGGAAAATATTCCCGATAGAGTCTGACTTTAAGTAGAGTGTTTGTGTTGAGATTTCAGGTCCCACTAAACACTGTTGCACAGGCCTGTTTTATCATCCCATAAGAAACTTAATCTCAGTATGCTAATGGCTTCTACAATACCTTCTAAACTCTTAGTTAGTGGTATCCACAACTGTGCATTCCAAAGTAACATCACATTGCTCTTCATCCATTTTTCCTGTCAAATGGATTCGATGGAATCTTCAGCTTCCAGAAGAACTGGGGGAGATTTTACCTGGTAGCAGCCATGGCCCAAGAAAGGGAGGGAAGAGTTTATGTTGCTTAAACTCAAAGATCAACTTATTTGCAATAATGTCCACCCTTAAAGGGAGCTACCTGGAGGAAATGAGTTTGTCATGGGCCTGCCCAGTCCCAGTCCTCAGAGAATTTTAAGTATGCTGAATTTCCAACGTTCTTCTAGTGTCAGAAAAGATAATTCACAAGACTCAATCAGCCGAATCAAAACGCCTGGTCCAGCGCCGTCTGTGGCACAGAGAAGTAGGTGGCATGGTTTCTGCTGCATGTGTTTTATAAGAAAACAGACGTGCTCAAATGGCACAGCTCAGATCATAAACAGCAGGAATTCAGACAAGGGAGGAGCAGCACCAGGGGAATCAGCGTGAAAAGAATCTACTGAGAAAGTGGGTTGTAAGCCAGTCTCTGAAAGGCGGAAAGGATATAGACACTCCCAGATGGGGGACACTCGTGACCTTTTAAATGGCCCCCTTCTCCCAGCCTTGCTCCCTGCCATCTGTACTGCACGTCACAGCCATTGCCGTGCCAGCAGACACTGGGTAGGACTCCGCAGTATCCATTACTTCCATCCCTTACGGAGGAAATTTATCTTTGCTCAAGGGCATCACTGACTGAGACCATATTCTTGAAAATAAACCCTAAGAACTTAGTCTTAAAAGAAAACCAAGAAACCAAGATTTCTCTCTTGTTGGACAAAATAAGTAGGCATACAGCATGTTGAGAGAACTGGAGGACACCAGCCTTCAGGGGATGTCAAAACCGGGATGACCGGAGAAACCTGGTTCCTGACAACATCTCTGAGCCACAGAATCAGACAACTCTGAGCCACACATGCCGAGGGACTCTGGGTGTCTGAGCAATTCCATTCCACTCTGCTCTGTGTCATTCAATTCTGTCCCATTCCAGTCCACTTTTCTTCTTTAAAAAAAATTCTGGTTGAAACCTACTAAATTTATTTCATAAATACACAAATGGGTCATGACCTGTAGTTTGACAAACACTGGGCTGTAGTTTCGAAATGTCCAAAGAAATAAAGGACTCAGTATATAACTGGGGATAAGGCTTGAATCAGCCATCTTCAAAAACACACTTTCTCTAAATTCTCCCATTTCACATTAAATATTTATGTGACAATCACAAGATATTACATTAAGCCATCCTATATGATATTAAAGTTCTTTTCCTACATTTTGAAGTAAAAACTGATGCTCGGTGACACTGTGTACTATTTACCCTGCTGATTCTCTTCCCCTGGGCTCTGCCTGGGTCCCAGGACACTCTCTCCCTCAGTGGGAAGCACAGGCCAGTGGGACAAAATCCAAACTCCTTAGCAGGCTTGAAACAGCCTTCAGGACAAAGGCCCTCCTTGTGATGCTCACAGGGACACTGGGAAACCAGAAAGCGGAGTCCAGACTCAAAGTCCTAGAGACTAAAAAGCCACGGAAGGTTTTTATGTGTGGAAGTTACAGGTTGAAATCAGTACATGGGTAAGAAACACATAGGAGTAAGATCATGAAGTCAGAGTTTTTGGAAATTTAGTTCATCCAGGAAGGAGGAGTGGATGATTGGAGAAGGCAAAAGTGGAAGATTGGGGATTGAGAACAAACATTTAAAAAAAACAGCAGGTAGATGGTTACAGTAGTGCCTGAGAGGGGAGGGGAGGCTTGGGCTGGGGCGGAGGAGACAGCGGGACTGCCTGTCACCTGGCATCCTGGGGCACTGGTGTGTGAGAGTCATTGATTCAACTAAAATAATAGGCAGGGACACACTGAATGTTGCCACTGGAGATGGGGAAGGCCCTCAAAGCCAAGTCAAATTAGGGATGAGAGGAGAATCTCAGTATGTTTGCCTTGAAGAAGAGAAATTTTAATGGGAAGAAAAATGTCTCCAACTTGTAGGTGGCTCTTAAAGATGTATCTAATTAGCAGATATTATAGAGGGATTAATATTCAATATTAGGAAGATACCATTATTATTGTTCTTTCACAATCAAATGGGTAACTACCGAAGGGACAGAGCCCTCTATCACTGAAGGTGGTCAAGGTTGACACTTACCTAGGTTTATGTCACAGAAAAATGTTGGGCTGGCGTCCAATGACACGCTACCAGACAGCAGGAGAGGGGCTGCCTTTGTATCCCTCAGCCCAGTGCCAGTCCCAGATGTGGCAGACATTCAAACACTCTGGGTTAAAT
This sequence comes from Lepilemur ruficaudatus, assembly GCA_963574885.1. Classification (NCBI taxonomy): domain Eukaryota; kingdom Metazoa; phylum Chordata; class Mammalia; order Primates; family Lepilemuridae; genus Lepilemur; species Lepilemur ruficaudatus. Next base: position 15,011 of record CAUYRT010000297.1, read on the forward strand.
GAGGTTCGCCCAAGGTTTCTTTCCAACTAAGTATTTGATTCTGTGAGTCTTAGGAGGGGATGGGGATGTGAAAGTCCAAAGCACACTGGGAAGAAAAAAACAGAGCCTGCTTTTAGATAACATATAATTGATATGTGTGTTTGAAAATATTTTCAAATGTTGCAAGACAAAATTTCTATGGAGCACTTAAAATGGCCAGGTCAACAGTTTCTATCTTAGGACATTACTAGCTGCTGTAACGAACAAGCACTAAAATGTCAGTGACTTGGCACAACATGGTTGATTCTTGCAGATGTAACAGGCAACACGTGCGGGTCTGGTGAACAGCAGCTCCCCTCCACCAGGCTCCTGCCATCTTAGAGTCCTGCCCTCCCTGACATACTCAGAGTCATTGGCATCCGGCCAGCAGGCACGGAAAAGGGCTTGAAGGTACATAATTGCAAAGATTTTATGGGCCAAGTGTAGATGCGGTGCACATTTGTTCTGTTCCAGTTCCATAGAGAGTTCTCAGTCACATGGCCACACCTAACTACAGGGAGGCTGGGAGCTACGGTCGAACTGGCATAAAGATGGGCAAGACAAGCTTGGTGGACAGCTAGCAGTCTCTTCCACAGCACCCATGTGCACCCCTCTTCCCATACATGGCTCACACTCTATCGCTTCCAGAGAGAGACATCCCAAAGCACCATCTATTTTAGCAACCATTGCAAAAATTAGATTTAAGAAAACTCATGACTAGATCAAGTAGCTGATGATATGTTGATAAACTCTGTAGTGAGCCCAGTACAACATCGAGAACACTGCCAAAGTCACATTCCAGGAGTGTATTATTTTCCAAGCAAGGGAGCTTATGACCTTGGCAGAAGCCAATGACTGCACTTAACAATATTTTCAGCTCTTCCTTTGAACTTTGAAAGGGATGGTATTCAACCAGCAACTGAGATGATACATTCTAGTTTTTCAACAACTCATTGTTTAAAAAGTTCTTTAATACCTAGCCAACGTTTCCCTCATGTTGGCATCAAGCCAAAACATTTTGCTCACGTCTGTCAGTGGGCACTGCCTGCCATACCAATAAAAAGAACAACAAGATCAAGCAGGAAAAAGGAGCAATACCTGTCTTTGCATACCTGTCTCCTGCCTCTTCTGCTGCAGAGTGATGGATACATTCTTGCTCTGACATAACCACCTGACGTTTGAGTTACGTGTAGACTACAATATCCTTCTGTGTTCCCAGGAAGTCTGCCGCGCATCCCACCACTGACCTGACACACCAAGAGAAGAGCACTGCATCAACTAACTCCAGCCTGATAAGGCATCATTTTCTCTACATTAATGATCAATGACTTTTATTACTAATTTATCAACCACTTCTCTTTTATTAAAACTTCTTTATGTCCTTTTGCTCTCTGCAGTCTTTCTTTCATCTGACATTGAAGACCAATACTTTTTTTTCCTTAACAGTATTTTACTTTTTTCACTGATCTACTGAATTTGTAAATTAAAAAAATTAGTTTTCTCATTCCAAAATATCTCACTTTGTATTATTTTTACTGATCAAGTTGTAATTTATTGGTCTCCTCCAGCCACCTGTCCTTGGACTTTCTAAGGAGTTACCTGTGTACATTTTCTTTGCTGGAATCTGTTTCTCTTCATCCTCAAGACTCAAGACAGATGGATGGGGAAATTTGAGCTGTAACAACCCCACAAGTAGTTGGAGGTACAGGTTCCTGCTGGCAGGGTGTCAGCCTTGTGTGTGGCACCAGAAGAAAGCTTCTCTTCCCCCGGGGGTGCTCAGCAGAAAGATCTGCCTCGGCCCAGCCTCAGGGGGAGGTAGAAACTTAGTGCACTAAGCAGCTTCTCCCACAGTTCTGTCACCTGGGAGGCCCAGAGGTGCTCTTAGGATTATGCACAAGGGAGGCACAACACGCTGTCCGGGGACCACAGGTCTTCAAGGACTGTGGAAGTCTACTGCTCTCACCCAGACACCCAGGTGCCCACCCAGTGGGGCAAAGTCCTGCACCTGACCCTTGGCAGAGCCTAAGGGTCACACCCATCTGGTCCTGCCCACTTGCAAGCCCAAGACAGATGGCAGGTGATCAGAAGGGCATTAGACAAAGGAGGGCAACAGAGGTGCCCACTCATGTCTAGCGTCCCAGGAGCACCTCGGCTAGATGCAGTTTAAGAATCTTAAGACTCCCTCTGATAAAATTTCATTTTTCATCTATCTCTTTTAAAGAATCAAATTTGGCTGTAACTCCAATCGTTTACCCAAGACTCTTGAGAACCAGAAGATAATCCCTCAGTTGGCTCGAGGATTTGGGGAGAAAAGATCTTTTATTCTGGTAACTTGATTTTGTTTCAGAAATAGACAGGGCTCGCAGCTAGTCACTGATGCTTTTGCGTCTCCACATCACTGTACTCAGAGAGCCGGTTCCAGAACATTAACTGTTTGATCGGGGCCAGTTAGAAAGAGTTACAAGAATGCCAATCTTGATTGCATGCAGAAATCATATAGGGATCAATAATAATGCTCTTTCACACGTACTGTGACACCCTTACTATAGGCCAGACCTTCTGAGAAAGTATTTTCTATAAATAATGCCACCGAATTATCCATTCCAGCTGATGCAATAGCAAGTCTCAAGGACAGTAAGAAAAAAGATACTGCGGGGTTCTCAATGTTCTCAGGCAGGTGGTGGGAGTCAGCGCAACTCCTCGGCCCTCGCTCTTGGCAGCCCCGTCACCTTGCCTCCTCCTTCTGCTGGAGCAGAGGTTCCAAGACTCTGGGATTTTAGGGAACCAGTAGAATGTCAAAATAGGCATATTTTGGTAATGAACATTTTTGTTGGCAAGAATCTTTGCTCAAAAACATCTATAATCTATTCTTACTGCCATTGCACAAAATAAAATATGAATTCCAAAAAAGTAGGAAGGACAAAAATCTCATAACTTTTAAGTGAAAAAAATGTGAATGTTATGAAAATCTCATTAAAATGCAAAAGCTCCATTCCTGGGCTTCCCTGATCCCCAGGCTGACGTGGGTCTAAAGACCCTACCTGAAGACCCAAATCAGGGCCAGGGAGTGCTTCAGAGGCAAAACAGTGGCCATCAAGCCCTCAGCACATTTACTTAAAGCTATAATGAAAGGGGATCACTCGGTTAAAGCTGGCTGACGGGCACCGTGATCAGGCAGGGGCCCCTGTCCTTCCTCTTGAAAGGTGGGGCCTGGCAGTCTCGGCCAAGCATTGGCCTCCCAGTGGAGAGAAGGCGCTCATGGGACAGAGCACCAATTCTAGGTCCAGTTCTGTCATCACCCAAACAGGGGGGAAATTTAGGATCACACCCATCTGTAACAAGAGCTCCAAGTTTCTTCCCAGCAGTGAAATGCTACAGATGATTTTGGAATCCACATGGAAACCTAGCAGTTCCAGGAACAACAACTCTAACGAGGCACATGGCAACTTCTCAGCCTACTCCCAAACAACAGCCAAATGTACATGGCAGAGCTCACGGGCTTCAGAAACGGCTAACCCAAGCCAAGTGCTGATTGTCATTAGTTGTTGTGTTGGCAACAATCTGGCTATGAGAACTACACTTATAGCTTGCCGCGGAGGGGCATTCTCTTACACTTTTTGTTTTCAATAAAATAAACACAGAGAGAGACGTCATTATTACTACTGCTTTCAGTGTGAATTTTCTCTTAACAACTTTCTGGCCGACTCAATGTCTCTCTGCCTCCTTTAGTATATAACTAGACAGAAATAGCAAGAAGGTGCGACTGCCATTGCAAACCTCTCTGTTTGTACACTGATGCAAAACATGCTGCCACAAAGTGCTGGAAAGTGCACTCCAAAGCCGCAGTGCGATTCTCCAATTCTCTTTGCCTGCATTAGTGCGGGACGTGATAAAATGCCAGTGGCCACACTCACCGCCTTGCTTCCCTGAAAACAAAATTAAAAAGTAAATACATAGGTTGGGATTTCTGTGTCTCCACCTGAGGGCAAAAAGCAGCGAGAGACTCTTCAGGGTCAGAGGAAAACAGGTTTTCCACGTCTCTTCTCCTTCCATCCTTCCCATCTCGAGTTCCTTCTGCTTGATGCCTACCTGGCTTTGACCCACTTGGATGTTAACACTAAGAGTATACAATACAGCAATAAAAAAGAGTGCACAAAAGCCCTCATTGGAAGCTGCCTGATCCAGTTGAACATAAACACTTCGTCTGGTAGACAATGTGAGGAAATCGGTGACCTTTGGTCCTCTTGTTTCTGTCCCCTCCTTGCCCACCCAGCCCCTCTAGCACTAAGGCTCTGAAAGCAAACTGGCTTCTAAGAGGACCCTGGCTCCATCATTCAACATCTCTGTGATTGTGGGAAGGTTAGTTAAGCTCTCATTGCCTTTATTCCCCCTTCTATAAAATGGGGATAATAATCAGAAGTCACGAGTCATAGAGTTGTTGTAGGGGATAAAATGAGATAATGGGTGCAAGAGAAATTAGCATGAGAGCATCTAGGAAGCTCCAATGTTCACTGTTAGTAATGCTGTTCTTTTTATTAACCACCCTACGCCTCCACTCAAATTGGAAAGGATCAATTAAACAGTACTTAGACCAGGGTAGAAGTTCATTAAAACTAATGTAAAAACCAGTGAGGTTTTCATGTTCACCCTTAATTGTGAAATAAAAAGCTGTTTCCCAGGTTTCATTTATTCAACAAATATTGATTGGAAACATACAAGATGCTGGGTACTATTAATATAAAGTATTCCTAGTACACAGGAGGTGCTCAGGAAATGTTTGATGAGTGAATAAAGGAATGAGTGACTTTCCACAGATGCCCCTCCCAGATAAAACTGCAGAGGCCAGTAGGGACAGAAAGCCCTGTCCATCCCTTCATGCCCAGCCCCTTCCGGCCTGGGTAGTCCCCATTCCATCCCAAGGCTGCCTGCCTACAGAGCCACTAGCTTTAGACCTTCTCCTATTTCCTTGCTTGGCTTCCAACCAAGAAGTTCTGACAAAGAAGCAGTCATTAGAACACATCCTCTTTGTATTGCTGTAGTCTGGGGTTATAAAGGATGCTCAAAAGGAAGGTATCTCACATGCACATGGAAAGTACCTTCACCCTTTACTCCAATCAAGGACTCATTCTTATTTTGTTTTGTATAACAGCGCCATTTCCCACACTTTCAGTACCAAGTGAGAAAGGAATACTGTGTGCAGAGCTGGCCTGGGGCATGGTCAGGTGCAGCATCTGTACTTTGCTAGGCTCTGGGAATAGTCTAGTTGTGCCCACAACTTTATCTTTACAGAGTGTATATCAATTGTTTTTAGACTCCAGTATCGATTCTCCCTTGTTTCGATGACTTGGGACATGCCTCCTCCTCAGGAGTAGGACACAGGGTCGGGGGGCACCCCTTTTCTCTGAAATAAAGCAAATGTCACAAGCCTGGCCCATCAGGGCACTCAGTGTACAGAGCCACAGGGGCGGGTGAGGGAGGGCACCTGACCCAAGTTGGTCTACTCGGAATGGGTCCCAGGACTAGAGCAGGAGATTCTAGGAGGAAACATTCTCTTCTTTTACTTTCAATATGGCCTGGGGAAGAGTGACCTCAGAGCCACAAGATGATGTCTGGGAAAAAAGCAAACAGAGGATAAGAGAGCTCTGAGCCACAGGAAAGGACAGCTTTGACGCGTTCACTGAAGCCCCTGAATCAGCCCATGCTTGAACCCAGATTTCCTCTGGAGTTTTCAACTCTGTGAGTACATAAGTTCCTTTATTCCTTGTTTAAGCCATCAAAGTTGGGCTTTTAATTACAACCAAAAGAGTCCTATGTTATCCACAGAACTTGTCACTGTGCCCAAAGTTTCACATTACTATTCCTTTGCATTAGTGCAGGAAATAAAGCTATAGGGTTGCAAATGTGTTATCAGCCATCATCCCAAGAAGTCTTGGTAGTTTGATAACTGTCATTGTCATTTACCTTGTAGGACACACAATCAGACTATAAGGACCCCAAGGATTGAACTCAAAACAGCACTGAACAGTGTGGCAAAGTCTACCATGAAGTTGCATAGCCCATACCACACCCCTTAAGTGATCGTCCTTAGAGTTCTGTGGACAGCAATAACTCAGACACTAGAAACTTCTTGACAGCGTGGACCTTGCTCTAAGCTATGAATGGGTAGGATTATAGAGGCAGAGGAAAAATATTTCTTCTGTTTGGTGAGCCTTTTGTTTCCAGTGACTTCCGGACACATGTTGAGGCCTAGAAGAAGAACCTAGAATTTTCTTTCTTGGTTTCAGTTACTTTGCTAGACTGGCTATGAGCCACTTTTTCAATGTCTTTATCCAAAGTTGGAAAATCAGGTGGAGCTTTATAAGCCCATGAGCTTGAAATTCTTTGATTCCATCAATCGATGGCATTTATTGAGCACCTACCATGTACCGGATGCTTCCCGAGTGACGGGGCCCTGGAGTGTCAACGGTGAAAGAGCACATTTCCTTCACCGAGCGGCTTGGAGCCCAGCGGGGATCTTGGACAGCTCCTTCCACGGCTACAGGAGGTAAGACCAATGCCGTGCCGGAGATGAGCATGCAGTGACACCAGGGAAATGATAAGGGCACCTGCCCAGGCAAAGTGATGGAGGACGGGACTCAGGACAAGGTGATTTTTGAGCAGGGAAATGTGGGGGAGAGGAGGATTGCAAGAAGAGCGGTTAGCATCATGACCTTTAGGGCATTCAGTGAACTGAGTTCACTTGGTAAACCGAGCTCGGGTGTGAGGGTGGGCAACGTGGGAAGCAGCAAACCCGTCATCACAGAGGGCTCCTTCTGCCAAGCCAAGGACAGCTTTTGATTGGGGATGTCATCTTCCGTGCCTCCCCATTTGCCACAGAATAAAATCTAGACTGCTGATTTCCTTGAATCAAGACCAGCAAGACTTTATTTTGCATTTTTACATCCTAGTAGCAAAGAGAACCAGATATATGATGAGTGCAGAATCTGAATATGGCATTTTTGTTGAAATCAGCTGTATCCCGTGCTTATCGCCACTGTCCCGGGAACCCTGGGTCCGGGAGACAGGAGGAGCCACGAATACCCGCAGAGTCCCATGCTCCGCCCCCGCCCCCAAGCGCACATGAGAATCATTTTTCATTTGCTATGAAGTCATTCTGAAAGGGCCTGCTTTTCATTAGGAAGGTAACACGATAGCCCCTCGGGGGCTGCGCGTGCAGCAGAAGAGAAACAGGCCTTTCCCTCGAACTGTGGCGTTTTCTCTCCCGGCTCTCCTCAGCCTAAGTGTGGCGGAGTCTTCTGTCTTTTGTTCTAAAATACTACGCCTAAATCTCAGACTCCGTGGTGTTTTTGTTGTCGCTTTGTGCGTGTGGTTTTGTTTGTTTGTTTTGACATGCATCTTTGCATAAAATGGGCCAGGTTCAAAAGGCACAGGCTCTTTTTCCCACAGGCGTAGCTGTCGTGGGTCAGATGCGTCCCAGGTGTGGCTCGGTCCACATTCCTTTTGCACGTGATTCTCGTTACTGGATCCCCAAGGGTTGTGAAAACATTTGCTTGAGCCTCCCGCAAACAGCCGCAGCTATGAGCTGGCCGACACCGATTGCAAAAGCACTATTTATCTAAAATGCCTGGCAAGCAGTCACCACCTTGTTGCCTGCGCAGCTGCGCGCAGCCTCCGTGCCCTACGCGGGTGACCCCCGCTGCCTCCTCCCTCGGTGTCCTGGGCCCGCCCGGACGTCCCCACGCCAGGGACACCAGCCTGGGGAGACCGGCTGGCGCAGGCGCTGTTGGGCCTCTGATGGCCACGCCTCGGTCCAGCCGCTGGCTCCCGCGACAGCGCGCACAGCCCCGACGAGCTCACGTGGCCCCTTTGGGGAATGCTTTCCTCCCCTTCCTGTGCCCTTCTAAGGTCGACGCGGTGCCTTGAGAGGCTAACACAGAGGGGCAAAGCAGGTCTCCGTAAAACCCCGTCTCCTCTTTGGATCCTTTCTGGAGTCACAGCTGGAAAAAAACAAAACAAAACAAAAAACGAAAAAAGTTGATTCGATAATCCTTTAGCTAAGAGCGGCGCGTAGAAAGGAACTGACAAGGTCCCTAAGGGACAGAGGAGGAGCTTCTTGTGCAAAGCGCACGGGGCCGCTAGGAGGGCAGAGCATTTGTGAAGGACACTTTGGGGCGACCTTAGGAAAGTTACTTTTTTCTCTTGGTGCCTCAGTTTCCCCACTTGTAAAATTCGGGGTCAGACTGGATGATCCCTCAGCTGCCTTCGCTGTTGAAATATTACGATTCTATTTTATTGAATATGGGTCATTTTTTTAGAAATGAAGTAAAATTGTAAATTTCACTTGACTAATAACGTTTTATTTTTTATGAAGCAGATGAGGAAAAGAAATCTCTCATTTGTCATCAATCAAAAGGAATCACCTTTAGAGTGGAAGGAAGGGAGGAAGCTTTAATCATGCGCCCCACGCCGCCTCCAGGATTTCGGGAGAGCCAGCGCCGCGCGGGCGCCCGGCCTGTCCTGAGAAGTCCCTGGTGACCCGAGCAGCTCTCGGCTCCTTCCCTACTCTCAAGCTCCTCCGCGAAAAGAGAAAAGAAGAAAGAAGAACGAAAGGGCAGCTCGATTTAGACTCTTGTCACATGAGCTTATGCTTGAGTTTGGTTTTTTTAATTCTTTTAATTGACAAATGAAAATGGCATATATTTATGATATACAACATGATGTTTTAATATGTGTACACACTGAGATATTAAAGCAAGCTAATTAACTTATCTGTCACCTCACATGCTTATTGTTTTGGGGTGAACATTTAAAATTTACTCTCAGCAGGGTTCAAGGGCACATATTATTAGCTGCGGTCACCGTGCTGTACAGGAGACCCTAGAACTCCGTCCTCTTTGCTGACACTTGGTAGCCTTTAACCGACATCTCCCCGCCCCCCACACACCCCCAGCCCCAGCCCCTGGTAACCACGGTTCTACTCTCTGCTTGGGTGAGTTCTACTTTCTTAGATTCCATTTTAGCGATATTTTGTGGTATCTGTCTTTCTGTGCCTGCCTAATTTCACTAAGCATGATGTCTTCCAGTTTCATCCATGTTGTTGCAAATGACTCTATTTCCTTATTTTTTAAGACTGAATAGTATTCCGTTGTGCGTTTATACCACTTTTCTTTATTCATCCATTAAGTACACTTAGGTTGATTCCAAATCTTGCCTATTTGTGAATCATACTGCGATGAAGAGTAGGTATCTCGTCAATATCGTGATTTTATTTCCTTTGGAATACATATGTCTAATTTGGGCCTTTGAGGAGGGCTGATTTTGCAGATAAGGCCAGAGAAGATGACACAGAGATAGAAGAAATCAGCTTGATAGGTTGGCAGCAACAAGCTTCTGGTAAGGCAGCTCTTTGGCCCTGGATGCCCCTTGGGAGCTGAAGGTATCGGGGAGAGGGTCTAGGATTCATGGAATGTAGGCCTGGTGCAGGGTCCTGGTCCCAGGAAGAAACTGGATTGCCAACTGTGAGATCCGGCCTGCTCTCCACGGGCAGATGGGAGGGGGCCTTCTGAATGGAAGCTTTGGGACCAGATGGGCTCCAGAGCTGGGTGGTGGCATCGGCCCTGAAAACTGAGAGGGACTGAGGAAGGAAAGATGTGCCCAGCTCTCTCACCTCCTCCCAGCCTGCCCCGACTCCATTCTTTTCTCAGTACTTGAGCTCAGCCCTTCAAAAGCAAACCCCACCTTAATTTGTCTGATTGCCCCTGCCCTGCACCCCTGTGAGGCTGCAGATGCTTAGACATAATCAAGTCCCACCGATTCACACTGGCAGAAGGACTCATGGGAATGACACTAATATGCTCAGTCTGAGTCCCATATGCATTCCCCTCCCTCTCTCATGCAGGCCACGACTAGATTTCTGACTTAATTTTTCCAGAATACTGGAGGTCTTTGTGGCGACGAGACGACGATAAGCAAGGGAACAGAAAAGTGGAGGGATCGAAGGGGATTCTGGCTTCTCAGTGGCCAGTAGGAAGGAAGCTCTCCCACCTTTTTCTGATCCTTCTAGGCTACCTGCCAAAGGCATCCTGGACAAAAATGTAGTTTAAGAAGTTAACCCCAAAGCAATGCCAACCTTTGCCAGACTTTCCAACCACACGCACTTGAGCATTAGTGTGGATAACGATGGGGCTTCCGCGGTGTCCCAGTGCAGTGTCCTATGTTAGTGGGATTCCTCCTTTTGTAATTCTTCAGGGGATCAGGGCCCCCTCCTCCTACCAAGGTGAAAAAGTCTTGCTGTTCATTTTCCCAGCACCCCAGCATCTGGGACATGGCTGCATGACTTAAATGCGGTCAATAAGCGGCACCTGCCCGGCACTTGGAATCTCAAGGGAGTGACATGCAGGCTAAGAGTCAATGACAGTCACTCACGGCGGTTCAGAGAAACAAGCAGTGCTGTTGGGAAGGGCCGGCGCTGGCAGGGCCATTCCTGGGTGGGACCACGCTGTGCTTCCCCGTCCCCTCCGGAGCCTCTTCTTCAGCCCTGCTGTCAATTGTGCCATCCCCTGGTAACAGTCGCATAAATCTTCCTTCTGTTTAAGTTAAATACAGCCCACTTCTATTGTTTGCAATCAAGAATGCTTACACAAACACAAATAAAATACAAATTGTGTTGGAATAGGTCCATTTCCTGCCCCCTTTGTTGAAGTCGAGGGGGGCCACGTGTCTTGCTTTAGTGCAGGAAATGTGAGCAGAAACGACCACGTGTCACTTCTGCGCAGAAGTTTTAAGAACCAGCCTGTAGTTCACTCGGTCTCTTTTACTTCTGTACAGATCATCTGTGTTTCAGACAGACCAGGAATCACACAAATTCTTTGTAAAGGGTCAGAAAGTAAAGATTTTTGGCGTTGTGGGCCATACTGTCTTTGTCGCAACAACTTAATCTTGTAAAGTGAAAGCAATCGGAAACGGTCTGTAAATGAATGTGTATATGTTTCAATACAACTTTATTAACAAAAACAGGTGGCAGGCCAGAGTGGGCTCACAGCCCATAGTTTCCCAACCCTGAGATAGAGGCTGCTCTGTCTACCTCAGTACTGGAGTAAGGAGAAAAGGAGCAGAAACTGAGGAACTTACAATAGTCATACAGCATGAGTAAAAATGCAATTTTGTTTTTGTAAGCCACTAAGTTTTGGGGGTCATTTGTTACCACGTTATAACTCAGCCTGTGCTGACTGATACGTGGGTATAAAGCAATAACCTCCATGCAACCAAGTAAACAAAAGCTGATTTTATATGATTTGATGACGTTGGATCTACAGAGTGAGGTAAACACTTCTTTCTTTAAGTCTCAAGGTCAAAAAGCAGAAACAAATCCCCTTTACTCTGTGACACTGTTCCAAATCAACTGGGGTGCCTGTAACCTCAGTACCCTCATCATCACAGAGCGGCGGTGTCACCTGTGTCATGAACACTGGAGCAGAAGCCCAGAGAACCAGAATCTAGTCCTCAATTCAACACAAATTAATTATTTGAGTCTGACCCACTCCTCTTGCTCTCTGGCTATCAAGGTTTCCACGTGTAAAGTAAAAAGATGTGCTGGCCGGGAGGCATCTTCTTCAGCCTCTCCCATTTAGGGCTCTTCTGAGAGCGCAGCTTACCGGTGACTGACAGCAACAGGAGGTTCAAAAATGACAATGGGTAACAAAAATCCCCTTTTGAAATGAATCCTGTCTGCTGGGACACGCATGTTGAGCAAGGACACATCTCTGAGCAAAGTGGGGTCATTTTCCAGGCCCACAGGAAGCAGCACGTTGGAGCCAGCAGAACAAAGCCGCAGGATGAAATGTGAGATTTGTGCCCACGCTTCTCTGCATCCCAACTGGGAACTTAACACTCAGCAGTTAGTCACTCTTGGCCTTGGGAATAAATTCCTTCATGCTCCTTGGCTGTTTCCAAAGTATGTTCTCATCTCAGATCAAGGCTCAAAGCAGAAAACAGGGACCCCTTGTTTCTTTCTTTACTTTTATGCCCACAACAGATTGAGGACCTCCTCAAGGCCAATACCATGTGTGCCGGACCTGGCCCGGAGTCCGGTGCTGGTGGGACCTGTGCATGTGAGATTGCAATTTAATCCCCACGCCAGAGGCTTAATCTCTGCAGTTGAATCAGCCCTTGGCAGAGAGAAGGCTCTCCTCCAACTTGTAAATTTCCATCCTCCAAATCACCTCCAGGGTTGCGCGGAGAGAGCCTCTCCACAGCCCTGCCCACGTCGCCAGGCGGAGACATTCCAGCACGGCAGGGCTTAAGAGAGGAGGCGTGGAAACCCTCATCCGCTCTAACACTCTGTCCTGGTCACCTGCCACAAAGTGTGGGATTGTCACCACTGCTGTCATTCTTCTGTCTGTGGCAGAGGTCGCCAAACTATAGGCCCCAAATACAGGCCAAATCAAGCCCATCATCCATTTCTGCAAATAAAGTTGTATCGGAACACAGCCATGCCCACTTATGCATTGTCTGTGGCTGCTTTTACGTCACAACAGCAGAGCTGAGCAGTTGCGACAGAGACCGCGTGGCCTACAGGGCTTATAATACTTACTTACTGGCCCTCGACAGAAAAAGTTGGTTGACTCCTAGTCTACGGTATTCTCTACCAAAACTACTTTCATGTGGCATCAACCCCAGCAGCAGCTCTGAATATGTCACCAGCCTGTTCTCCAGGATAAAGAATCCGGAGCAAGACCCCAAAGATCAAGGAACAAGTTGAAGGGGCGTGTATGTGTGGGTGTCGGCAATTTATGTGCATGAATTAGGGATGGAGCCTGGTCGGACAAAGCTGAAGCACCTTGCTTATTTAACAGGTTTAAGCACAACATTTTAAGGGAGGAGGCTGAGAAGGCAGCAAGCAGACATCAGGAGAACACTGAACCCGGGGGCAGGCGGGAGGGGTGGAGGAAGAAACTCATTATTATCACCGACATTGTTACTAGAGTAGACAAAGCGTTTTCACGCATGTTATTTAATTTCCCAGCTGAAACCATGTGAGCTATATGAGGATGTAAACTTTATATCCGAGGGACCCAAGCTCTGAAATGGCTCACCCAGGGTGACCCAGTGAATGGGGCTAGAATCCATTTCTTCTACTTCTGAGTCCAGTGCTCTTTTACCAGGGACATTTAGACTTACTGCAAGATTTGCCTCGGGCTAAACACGCACCAGAAAGGACATACCCTTTGATAGAGGAACAAAAAGCCTGTTCACGCCTGATCAGAAGCCCGGCCACCACGGGGCCAACACCCGGTGAAGGAGGGCGTGCAGGGGTGCAGCCAGGCGCCGGCTCATCCCCAGCTCGCCTGCCACACCTAGCACCACGCCAAGCCTCAACAACTCCAACATGATGCCCCTGAGCCTCGGCTTTCTTTCTTTCTGACTTTGGACCCACACTCAAGATTTAAAATTATAATAATAATCAAAACCATTGAGTTTCTACCATAAGCAAGACACCTAATGTACACTGAGCATTTTCCATACTATATTTGAATTAATTCTAACAGCCCTAGGAGCCTTTTATCACGTCCTCTTTTTATAATAAGAACACTGAGACACAGAGAGGTTAAGTAACTTGCCTAAGGTCACACAGCTAGTAAGAGACAGAAGCAGAATGCAGGCCAGCTCTGGTCACTGCTCTGCCCAGGAGCACACCAACGTCTTGGGGCCAACTGAGAAACAACGTGAGTGTCCGGAGGGGACATGGAGGGAAGGGAAGCTGTTACTGGAAGAAAGAGAGAGCACAGGCCCCTACCTCCCCTGCACAGACAGCTGCATCCCTGGCCACTGGGAAAACTCCTCAGCTGTGAGAACGACAAGGAAAGAAGCTGAGCCGTCCTGCCTGAAGCCCAAACCTTTCCTCACCTCTTTGCTTTCTTCGCACAAACTGTCTTCAATTTCAAATCAACGGCGTTTCAGTTATGAACATAATAACTCTTTAGTACACGTGAGCGTGCTATAATTAAACAGGATTTACAGTCAGAAGGTTTGTAAAAGTCAAAGAACCACGAAAGAGAGATTTGAACATCAAAACCAAACAATAGGAGAGAAGGTTTTAAAACAAAACATACAATTTTCTGCACTTTTCTCCTGATTTCCAAGTCTTAAACCAACATTATCTGTATTGCAACAAGGAAAAAGTATTGTTCTGAAAAATATCTCTTAGGGTCCATTATTTTCCATTCAATTTCTTACAGGTGAATTTAAAAACTCAGAATAAAAACCTCAATCTTTCAAATTTTCTATATAGCTTTTATAAGACTTGTCACCTCTGGCTCTACTTAATTAGAACGTGTCATGTCTCCCCTGCAGGAAAAGATCTCTCATTCCTAAGCGGGCCTGAAAGGAACTGTGAGACACCGCAGTCTCCGGACGTGTCTGTACATCCGGCAAGGCACTCAGTGCGTCCCGGCGCAGAGGCCTGAGCCGGTGCCGAACCCGAGGGGCAAGAACAAGGAAAAGGACAAACACGGGAAGGAGAGGAAGCGTGAGTTATTCTGCGTGCTGGCTCGGAGCGTGTGCACGATGCCTTCGCTCTACTCTGAGCAGAAGGGAGATCTCAGACAAACAAAAAGAATTCTAGACTAGGAACATGTTCGTCTATTTTTTAGCAGTATTTTTCAAGCATATTTTATGATGCATGCCCTGGCGAGTGAGTAGCAGTCTTCTCGTGTGTGCGTGCGTGTGTGTGCGTGTGTGCGTGTGCGTGTGTGAGCATGTGTGTGCCCAAGCGCGTCCTGCCGGCAGACACTGCCCTCTTTCAACGACATCGACCTGCTGTGCCCCATTATCTCTGGCCTTTGTGGCTGAGAAGGTCAGAGACACTGTTCCTTGGATAAGACCCAGGGAAGGAAGGAAGCAGAAACAAAAATGTTTTTGCAGCGAAGTGACCTGATTACACACAGAGTGACTATTTCTCAGCCATCCCATAACTGCCCCCATTCAGCACTGGAGCAAAGCCACAAAAGCAGCAGAGGCCTCCTCCCGCGTGTGGTTCTGGCTCAGCAAAAACCGCAACTGCAAGTGACAGAGCTGGTCCTTAGTCCGGGGCGGCTGTGGGTGCTGGAGTTTGGAGGGAGGGAGGCACCTCCAGGGGCCACGGGGCTCTGCTCAGTTAAGTGCAGTTGAGGACAAGTGTGGATTCTGCAGGCTTTGGATCTGGGCCCCACCATCTGCAAGCTGCGTGACTTGAGACACTGCTTACGAAACCTCTCTGTCTCAGCACCCTTATCCGTAAAGTGGGTAACTGTGAAGACAGATGTAATGAAATAGATGTGCCAGAAGGTAGCATTAGCTGTTGCCCCTATGGCCCATGGTGTTTACTGAACCCCGCAATGCCCTGACCTCTCCCTCCCTTTCTCCAGAACATTCCATTTTGCTCACTGGAGTCATCCTGGTCATGTTCTATTTCTCAAACAGGCCACACTCCCCAGGTCTCCATCCTCCTCATCCGTCTCCGCTGGAGTATGAATGTGACCTGTCTAGAGCCCTCCTCAGACCACCTACGCCACCCCCTCTGAGGCTTTCCGACAGAACACTTGTCACTGTCGTAAATTACCTCCTTCACTTTTCTAAAACTCATTTATGCTCAGTGTCTCCTACTTAAGGTGACCAACTTGTCCCAGTTTGCCCGAGGCTTTCCCAGTTTTGGCAGGAAGCCCCTCAGTCCAGAGCAATCCAGGACAGCGGGTCCCCCTACAGCCCACAACGGGGCCAAGGGCAGTGGCCACCTCATTCATCCCTCTGTCTTAAACATTAGGAAAGTGCCTGACACATAGCAAGAGCCTAAACAACACGGACTGACGGAAAGGAGGAATTAATGCTTTTCTGTTAAAAATTGTAAATAAGTCAGTTTATCCAATCATAAAAGACTCACAACTCCTTTCATTTCTAATCTACAAAACAGAGATCATAGAAATAGAAGTTACCTGGCTGAGCGCTGCCCCACACCTGTAATCCTAGCACTCTGGGAGGCTGAGGAAGGAGTATTACTTGAGCTTAGGAGTTCGAGACCAGCCTGAGCAAGAGCGAGACCCCATCTCTACTAAAAATAGAAAAACTAGCCAGGCATGGTGGCATGGGTGAC
>CAUYRT010000300.1:0-14265 GCA_963574885.1 Lepilemur ruficaudatus
TAGTGAGCTGATTTCCCAAAATATATTACCACTCAAGTTGACTTATCTTGTTACATTCAAAAATCTACTCTGTCAAAGTAGTCCATAGAGTACATACATAGTGCTCCAACTGTACCTACGTACAACCAACACTCCATTTTAAGTGTACAATTAAATGATTTTCAGTGAATTTACCGAGGTGTACAGTTAATCACATGATTCAGTTTTTGAGGAATTCCTTTCCCCTATTGAGACCCCTAATTCCGCTCCCCCACTACTTTTCAAGCATATCCCACCCCTCCACAGTGACCCCCCAAGGCTGAGCGATGTGGGGGGTTACTTTTTCAAATTTTTTGAGATATATTTTGTGGTCTAGGATATGGCCAATCTTAGGGAATGTTCCATAAGCTGATAAGAATGTATATTCAGTGGTTTGTGGGTAGAATGTTCTGTAAATGTCTGTTAGGCACATTTATTCTAGAGTTCTGTTTAAATCCATTGTTTCTTTGTTTATTTTCTGTTTGGAGCATCTGTCCTGTTCTGTCAGAGGGGTGTTGAAGTCCCTGGCTATGACTTTGCTGCTGTTAATCATGTTGTTTAGATCAAGTAAGATTTGCTTAATGAATCTTGGCACACCTGTGTTCAGTGCATAAATATTTAGAATTGTTATGTCTTCTTGTTGAATTGTTCACCATTCACCATTATATAATGACCACCTTTGTCTTTCATTACTTTTGTTGAGTTGAAGACTAAGTTATCTGATATGAGAACTGCTATACCTGCTTTCTTTTGGTTTCCATTTGCATGGAATATTGTTTTCTATCCCTTCACTGTGAAACTGAATGAATCCTTGTGGGATTGATGTGTTTCCTGGAGACAGCAGATACTTGGCTTGTGTATATTTATCCATTCAATGAGCCTATGTCTCTTTAATGCACAGTTCAAGCCATTCACATTTATGGAAAGGACTGATAAGTAGGATGGATTTCTGTTCATCCTGCTGGGTAGAACTCTGTTGCTTTGTTTTATTTCTTGAGCCACTGTGGGGTAGAGGAGGTCAAACTATCACTCTTTGCTGATGATACATATGATCTTATATCTAGAAAACCCTGAAGATTCTGGCAAGAGACTACCAAAATTGATAAATAAATTCAGCAAAGTCTCAGGTTGTAAAATCAGTGTACACAAATCAGTAGCATTCATATATACCCACAATAGTCAAGCTGAGAACTAAATCAAAGACTCAATACCTTTCAAAGTAGCAACAAAGAAAATAAAATACCTAGGAACATATTTAAGGAGGTGAAAGACTTCTACAGGAAGAACTACAAAACACTGAGGAAGGAAATAGCAGAGGATGTAAACAGGTGAAAACCATACCATTGTCATGTGTTGGCAGAATCCACATTGTTAAAATGTCTATACTACCCAAAATGATCTACATATTCAATACAATACTTATTAAAATATCAACATCATTTTTTCAGATCTAGAAAAAATAATTCTATGCTTCATATGGAACCAGAGAAGAACCTGTATAGAAAAACCAAACTTAAGCAAAAAGAACACATTAGAAGGCATCAATTTACCAAACTTCAAGATATACTACAAGGCTATAGTAATCAGAACAGCATGTTACTGGCACAAGAACAGAGACATAGGCCACTGGAACAGGACTGAGAACTCAGATATAAAACCATCCTCATATAGTTATCTGATCTTTGACAAAGAGGACAAAAGCATACACTGGAGAAAATAGCCTCTATTCAATAAACGGTGCTAGGAAAATTGGATAGCCCCATGTGGAAGGCTGAAACAGAATCTGCACCTCTCACCTCTTACAAAAATTAATTCATGATGGATAACAGACTTAAACCTAAGGCATGAAACCATAAGAATTCTAGAAGAAAATGTTGGAAAAACTCTTATAGTTGTTGGCCTGTGCAAAGAATTTATGAAGAAGACCCTGAAAGCAATCACAGCAACAACAAAAATAAAGAAATGGGACCAAATCAAATAAAAACCTTCTTCAAAGCCAAGGAAACTGTCACTAAGTAAATAGACAACCTACAGAATGGGAGAAAATATTTGCATGTTCTATATTCAATAAAGCCTGATAACTAGAATTTATATAGAACTCAGGAAAATCAGCAAGAACAAAACAAACAACTTCATTAATAAGTGGGCAAAGGACATGAGCAGAAACCTATCAAAAGATGATAGACTTATGGCCAACAAACTTATGAAAAAACACTCAACATTTCTAATCATCAGGAAAATGCAATGAGATACCACTTAACTCCAGTGAGAATGGCTATTATGAAAAAGTCCCAGAACAACAAATGTTGGCGTGGATGCAGAGAAATAGGAACACTCATGCACTGCTGGTGCAACTGCAAACTAGTACAACCTTTATGGAATGTAGTATGGGGATAACTTGAAGAACTAAAAGTCAAACTACCATTTGATCCAGCAATCCCACTATGGAGTATCTACCCAAAGGAAAAAAAAACATTCTATTAAAAAGACACCTGCACTCGAATGTTTATAACAGCACAATTCACAATTGAAAAGATGTAGAAACACCCCAAGTGCCCATTAGTACAGGAGTGGACTAAGAAAATGTAGTATATGTATACCATGGAGTACTACTCAGCTATAAAAAAAATGGTGAGCTACCTGTCGTATTACCCCGCATGGGGCTGGAGCCCATTCTTCTAAGTGAAGTATCATGAGAATGGAAAAATAAACACCACATGTACTCACCAATAAATTGGAACTAATTGATCAACACTTGTGTGTACATATGGGAAGTAACATTCATAGGGTGTCAGGCAGGTGGGAGGGGGGAGGAGTGAATGGATAAATTCACACCTAATAAATGCAGAGCTTGCTCTCTGGGGGATGGGTATGCTTGTAGCTCTGACTTGGGTGGTGCAAAGGCAATTTATGTTTCCAAAGCATTTGTATCCTTGTAATACTCTGAAATCAAAAATAAAGGAA
This sequence comes from Lepilemur ruficaudatus, assembly GCA_963574885.1. NCBI lineage: Eukaryota > Metazoa > Chordata > Mammalia > Primates > Lepilemuridae > Lepilemur > Lepilemur ruficaudatus. Next base: position 2,983 of record CAUYRT010000300.1, read on the forward strand.
AAACAAAAGACTTCAGATATAGGTGTAGCTGGAGCCATGGAATGAAGGGATGAGTGAGAGAAGGCAAGATTCAGAAGTATGACTGGTGTGAGCATTAAACGATAGAATATACACAAAGCACTTAGTACAATGCTTTGCATGTAGTAAAAAATAAATGTTAACTATTATCCATTCCATTTTTTACAACTTAGAACATACAATCTTGGTATTATTTTAATCCACTGCATAACTCATTGGTCCACATTTTCTGTGCAAAATGGCTCCTTATGACCTAGAAACTCTGTTGTCTTAGATTCAACCTTTTACAACTTTTTCCCCTGTCATTCATTCATATGATAATCCTGACATTCACAGTTAATAGCTAAGCCTTTAATCTCACCAATGACATTTATTACACTCATTAGGAAAAATGCAAATCCCCTTGAAGTCTGTACAGTTTTCCAATGACTTCTCTTGTTTATAGTTCAGAGAGGTATATGTATGTTAATGTTCTAACAATTAGTATATTGTGCCTAAAATTATTGACCCAAAAATGTGAAATATGGAAACATATCCAAGACACATTAAGTGAAAAGAGCAGGTTGTTTAACCATATGCAGAGTACCCGTTATTTTAAAAACAAACAGTGTGTGTTTATGCATGCATGAAAAGATGCTAAAATGGTCTTGACTAGGAATTTTGGAGCTGAGTTCTGAGAAATGAGGAGAATAGATTTATACTTCCATATCTTCATTGAAGTGCTTGACTGTCAATGTAGGATATGATATGTAATATAATGGGGGTGGCAAAAAAATTCCTTCCAGGATTAGCCCATAACCCATGTCATGTCTAGGCTACATGACAGACTTTTAGAAAGCTATGAGTTCTTGAGAGCCATGAGAGTATGACTTATCTGGGACAAACTTGTGAGTGTACTGAGTGATTCCTGCATCGTGCTGAGAAGCAGTGAGGGATAGGCCTCCCCAACCTTGAAGCCAGGTGAAAGATTCTTTAAGAGAATAATCTTGAGGGCTTGGCTTGTGTCATATGAGATTTTTATTTTTACCTTTTTTTTTTATTTTTAGTTTTTTATTTCAGGATATTATGAGGGTACAAACATTTTGGTTACATGTTATGACTGTCCCTCTGAGATTTTTATGATGCAAGACCTGACATGTGACTCCTGCCTGACGTGGTCTGTGGCAGTAGAGAAAGAGATAGAACTATACTCCAGACTTTGGTGGGAAAAATGCATATGTAAACCTCAAAAGATAGAAGGCTTCTCAAAGGTCACCCAACAAGACCACCTGGAGCAACAGGGAGGTCCCACAGAAGGGTGGACCATCTGAAAATTGAAAATTGGGGCAACAGGAGAAGGCATCAAGGAAGCTGCAACTAGAAATCCCCCAAAAGAGGGTCTAATTAGATATAAACAAGCTTTCACTAAACCATCACTAAGGACCCCAATAGAAATGATAACCACATCGGTCAAGCACACCCTTTTTTGACCCAAACTTCTTCCTTCCTTACTCCACTTATGGAGAAGGCTGAGAAGGCCTGGTGGCTAAAGGGAGGAATAGAAGAATAAGAAGAGTGAATAATGAAGAGTCCACTATGCCCAAGCAGGAGGAGAGAAGCTTTAATTGTATGAGAGAGAGTGCATTGATCTAGACTGGATTTTATAATGTTGTGTTAAAGGGTGCATTTAGAAAGGTAAAATCAGCCCTTTTTGCCCTTCAGTTGGCTCTCCCTTTACTGCGACAATGGGTCTGGTCGTCATCTGTGGCATACGCATCATGCTCTGTAAATCTGTATCTTGCTCTTGCCCTATAATCCTATCTGTCTTTCTCTCCTCAATAAACCTTATTTTCATGTTTGCCTAAGAAAAATAAAAGAAAGGTAAAATCAAAACTCCCATACAAATGTAAAATGAAGCTTTTTCTAAGATTATTGTATGTTTATAAATTGAGAAAAATATTAATATAGCCAGGTATGAGTTTTAAGAATGCATATAACAAATGCTTCAATGTATGTCATCAGTCTTTATCATGCGCTTATGCCCATAGTAAGGGACAGATAAGTGCTAAGGACAGTGAATATAGTAAAAATTCAGAGGAAGGAAAAAGTACTTGAAGGCAGATAGATCTGGTCAGACTCCTTATAAAGCAGGTACAGAGTGAGCTTAAGATAAGCCAAGGGAAAACAGGGAGTGGTTCTTAGTCAGCAGAAACAGTTAAAATAGAGACTTAAAGATCATGTTTCCGGGCACTGAGGAAAACTTTAATTGCATGAGGCTGAAGATTTTAGGAGTAATATGAAATGATGTTAAAAGTGTAGGTGAGAAGGGTGACACCTGCTTTGCTCAGCATTTTATTTCTCGCCTCCAGCTAGAGTGGCTGACATTTAGTATGTGATTAATAAATATTTTTAGTATGAATGATTGTTTACATTATTCTAAAGTGAAAAAGGCCGCTGAAGCTTTGGATCAGCAAACTAAGCAGAATGCTATTTTAGAAATATTATTAGAACAGTGGTCAGAGGCATTGGAGTGAGAAAGAGCAGGTTTGAAATACTGAAAGCCTGAAATGAGGGTGGGGGACTCTGAAAATGTAAAGAAAGAAGCCTAAGTAGGGTATAAAATTCAAATAGGAGGAGTTAGTAGATATATGCATGTATATATACACACACACACACACATTCAGACATGTGCATATATACATGCTACTATTGGCCAAAGTAAACTGTGCTAAATTGCTCCTTTTTATTTTCACTATAGGCCAAATACTTCAATTCAGGTGATATGATTTGTAATATATCAATGTAAATATAAGCTTTCCTCATATTTTTTGTAACTACTTGGTATCCAAGCTCTGTAGGAAAAGACAGTATAACGGAGTGAGTTGAAGCGATTTGTAATTTCCACTTTTATCACTTGGTGTGTATTCTCATTAATTTTTTATTCATGTCTAAGTCATCCCTATTCTTGGAGAATCCCCCTTTCCCTGGTTTTCAATTTCCACATGGAGGAAGTTCTACTGGAAAACCACTATTGGCCTCTCATCTAATGAAGGCTGTGTTGCTCTGCCCAGGTCTCCACTTTAGGACCAAGGCATTCATTTCTTCAACTGGAAGGCTGTTGACTGTCCAAGGTCATAGCCAAGTCACACTACAATTACGATCTGCAACTGAAGGGAGCAGCTTTGTCCAAGTTATGTCACCTTCCAGGGTCAGCCTGCATCCAGTGACTAGTCAACGTAGGGTAGAAAAGCTCAGGTCTCTTGCCTCAGCATAAGACAACTGTGTAGGGGCTTTTTGCTCCAGAGCTCCCTGGGGAATCTGCAGAAAACTGTGTTGTAATTGTATAACAGTTCAACTTCTCCCCTGTCTGATCCTGCGTCTCTCAAACTGCACAGGTGTTGATGCTCAGGGTACTTCCCAATAGACCTCCTACAGGTAAATCTTCATCTCACAGTCTCTTCCCAGAGGATCAGAACCTAAGACCAGGAACGTTTCTGATTGGTGAATAAGAGAGGAGGAAGGAGGCTTGCATGCACTGCTGGGCCCTTGGAAGATTCCCTTTATGGATCTTCCTGTCTTGAGGAAGCCTGTGGTCAGGCCTGGATGTTGCTTTACCACTGAAGGGGCCTAACCCTTTGGGAGACAAGCACTGTGTAGTGAGGCCTGAGACTCGGTGGGGCTGGCTTGTTCCAGATTTAAAGTCATGTGCTTTGATCAGCTTGATACATAACAATAATGATATTTTGATCTACACGTATCTGATTGCTTCATCCATCTTATAATTCTGAACTCAAGTATGACAAAACATTCGTGTTACTTATTGGGCCATCTAAAACTCTAGTGAATATCTACATCAGGATTATCATGATAATTGAGATAATGCACTTAAATGTCTTAGCAAAGCACCTGGTATTTAATAAATGCTAAATAAATGTTAACTGTATTTAAAATAACATGACATACAACCACTTATATTTTAAAATTCAATTTATCCAAATCAAGATCATGTTGAATAGTCTTTGGAAGTATTGACAGTGGTATGAAAAAAATGAAGACAAAGGGGGGAATTTATATATTAAACCTTGAATTTTGGTCAACAATCCCCAAACCAACCTAAATCTACCCACGTGACAATCCATTCACCTACAATGTTTGCAGAAAAATAATTTGTATGTTTTGTCTGTGTGCTGATTAATAGCACACATATTCATAAGGCTTTCCAGACACGAGAATAAGTGTCCAAGGTAATAATCTCTCTCTAAGTCTTCAAATCTTATTCATTCTTTCATTCAACTACCATGGATTGATCATTTACTCTGCGCCAAGCCTTGGGTTAAGTAAATCTTGCAAATACTATTCATTTAGTCCTCCCAGGAAGATAACTCCTGTGCTACAACCATCTCTAAATAGCATTGTTGAAATTATTCCATGTACAGGCCTTAATAAAGGCAATGCACATCTTGACACAATTTAAAAACAATTATGTGCAAAAGCAGAGTAATGGGTTGCATCCATTCTCAGTGAGCATCCTTCTGCATGGAATTGGATAATAGGAATAATGCCAGCACTGAACTGTGAGGAGGGCTGTTTTTAAAATTTACCCATGTGTAGAAATCTGGGTCATCACAAGAATATGATGTGAATCTTGAAATAATATAGACCATAGATGAAATCAAACACTGTCTAACTATGTGAATATTATTAGCTTTTCAAGCCCTGGAACATTATTGTGAATTAAGTAAAATAATGTATTTAGTATAGTGAATTGCCTGACAAAAAGTACTCCCTCAATGAAAGATATTGGTACTAGTAGTAGTAGTAATAATAATGCTAGGACTGATGATAGTTGTAAATATACCTGCAAAATAAGATTTACTTGTGTCAAATCTTACTCAATAGTTACCATCTTTCTTTTTTAAAGAGAATTCTTAAAAAAAATTTGTACAGGTAGCAGGCAGATGTTTTAGATCTCAGGAAAGTTAGTCTTTCCACCCCACCAGCTCAAGAATATCAACAGTATGACATTTGTTAAAATGTTGTCAATCTTCTTTATCTTTTGGCAATAATGACTGATAAGTAGTGATATTATTTAGTTCAAGATAATTGTTATAGAGTATTGCAGTGACCATTGATAAATGATCCTCTTTGTTATGGTGACGTCTACATTGCAGCACTTTCTGCCACCTCAGTCTTTGGCTAGGTAAGCAGCTCAGCTGTGCTCTGTAGTTTTTCAGAAGTACTCTACTTTTGGAAGATTGTATGTAGTCTATTAAGATACCTTTGCTTCTGCAGGTTCATATCTGCCTAGATTAGAAGAGGGCTCTTTGCAGCAAAGGTCCTTCCTGATTTACGCTGGAAGGAGAATAGGAGGTGCTGGAGTTCAAGACTTCTCCCTTCCCTACTTCTGTTTTCCAGGTTAATCTCCACTGATACTGGCTGGGTGAAGGAGAGGAGCACTTTGATTGCTGAGGCTGTCTCAGAGAAGGTGGGCTGGAATCCAAGGATTGGTAGATAACTAATGTTTACCTACTTGTCCTTATGGGGCAGGACCAGACAGTCCTTATACCACTGTTACCAACCCAGCTACTATTGGGGGCTCCCTCTCAATGAGCCCCTTCTTTCATTCATCTCCCTTCCCCCTGCTCAGACTTCTGGGGCTGCAGAGAGAACATTGGTCCAAGGTTCACAGAGCTGCTATAAGTTAAGAGTATTGGTGAGTTTACGGACATTTTCTACTTATTGGGACTGTAAGTCACAGAATGAATATCAACTAGTTGGGGAAGTTGTTGGAAGAGTTGATATGATTTATTACAATAAATTATGGCTGAGATAGTGACATGCCTTAGCTAGTGACAGCAATGTCAAAACTACATCAGCAATTCTAAACGTCAACAAATGATTTGGAAATTATTGGAAGATATGACAAATGTTTGTCACTTTGAAAACAGGTAACTTAGAGTTAAAAATAAATATATATTTAAATTTTTGAATCAAATATTTGTATATTTACTATATTACCACCTGGTTTGTATTTACCTGAAATATCATCTTTGCTGGCAAACAAGCACTTTCTAACATATGAATTTTGATGGAAAAAAGGAAGAATTATTTCATCCCAGCAGTAGATTTAAAGAGTTGACTCTTTAATAGAATTTTTGATTCTGGTAACAGACAGATAAAAGCCCAATTCCATCCACCTTGGCGAATTTCTGCATCTTTTATAAATTGTCTTGTCACCAGACTCCTTGCTGAGGCCTATGTCAAGTTTATTTGAACTTGTCTCCTGCTCAGTCCAAAGTGAATGAGAAGAGACAAAATCACATTTTCTATTAAATGTGAAGCCAAGACATTGGTGGAATTCAATTATGAAAGAAGCAGCCAGGGAAATTTTCCAGGTTTCATTTACCCTTAAATGAAAGAATTTCCATCACATGTATAGCCTTTTTTGTAAGTAAGCTTTGACTTTTTCTGGATGTCAAGACTAATGTAGCTCAGATGTCACTTGTTGGTAAAACATTGCAGCCTGGTACTGTTATCTTTAACATCATTCTAGATTTTTTTACAAAAAATAATCTTCATGGCATCAGTTGTCTTTTTGAGATGTATTCAACTTAGTAACATACATCATGATTACATTATATAGGCTATTATTCATATCAAAGAGAAATTTAGAAAGATTAAAAATAGCTAAATTTCTTTATGACCATTCTTTAGATAGACGCTGTGGAGTATGGGTTTTCATTTTGTGTTCTGTCAAGTCTCCGTGATCCTTCATGACTTCTTAAGGAGCTTATGCACTCATATCAATGAATCTCTGCTTTTATCTATCTATATATTAGAGTTCCACAGAAGATTAAACACTATTTTACTTAATAGTCAAGTTTATATATCTATGTACATATGTGAATATATACATTTATTGCATTCAATAAAACTTGCCTATTTTGAGTGTGCAGTTTGTGAGTCTTTGCAAGTCTATATACCTATATAGCCACCACTCCAATTGTAATAGTGTTTCCGTTGCCCTCAAAATTCCCCGTATGTGTTGCAGTCAATCTTTACCACTTCTGGCCTTAGAAACCACTATTCACCTTTCAGTGACTGCAGATTAGATTTTCCTGTTCAAGAATTTTTTTTATAAATGAGGTGAAATAGTATGCATTCTTTGGTGCTGGCTTATTTCTCTCACCCATTTTTCTGGGTTGCATGTGTGAGTATTTTTGCATGTGTGTTGCAAGTGTGAGTAGTTTTTTTAAATTGCATGTGTGTTGCATGTGTATTTTTTTTTTTAAATTGACGAGTGTAAAGCAGTGTGTGAATATTGCCACAATGTGTTTAGCCATTTGCTTACTCATGAACATTAGTGATTTTTTCAGTTTTTAGCTATTATGAATAAAGTCATAATGGACATTTATGTAAAAGTCTTGATGTGGAGGTGTTTTTTAAAATTTGGAGGGGGAATACTTAGAAATATCATAGCTGGGTAAAATGGTAATTATAGGTTTACCCTTATAAGAAACTGCCAAACGTTTTCCAAAATGATTATTCCGTTCTTATAATAATTCCCACCAGTTCCAGTTGTTCTAAATCCTCCCCAAGACATGCTATTGTAGGTCTTGTTAATTTTAATCATTCTAATGGGTATGTAGATCTAGCTTATCGTGGTTTTAATTTAAAAACTCTGTTCCTTTTACAGTTTCATCCCCAGCCCTTTTGTTTGTTGACATCACAAAATTACATCTTTACACATTGTATGTTCCAAATCATAAACCAATAACTCTTTTAAAATGTATTCGTTTCTTAAATTTTATAGAAAACAAAATGTAGAGTTATAGGTAGGCATGGTGGCTGATGCCTTTAATCCCAGCAACTTGGGAAGCTGAGATAGGAGGATTGCTTGAGGCCAGGAATTTGAAATCAGCCTTGGTAACATAGCAAGACCATGTCTCAAAAAAATTTTTTTTTTAATTAGCCAGGTGTGGTGGTACACAACTGTAGTCCTAGCTACTTGGGAGGCTGAGGCAGGAGGATCATTTGAGTTCAAGGTTGCAGTGATCTATGATCATGCCACTGTACTCCAGCCTGGATGACAGAGGGAGAACACCTCTCTAAATAAAAAAAAGAAAATTGAAAAAATGTGGAACTGCAAACCAAAGTTACAATAGTATTAGCTTTTAGACTGATAATTGTTTTTTTAATGTATTAGTAACTTAAATCATGTTGGAAAAAATGAAGTTATAAACCACTGTTACAATAATACTAGCTTTTGTAATTGCCACATGTTTACCTTTATTGAGATTGTTATTTCTTCATACTGTTTCCAGTTACTGGCTAGTGTCCTTTTATTCACTGTACAGGACTCCATGGAGCATTTCTTGCAGGACAGGTCCTAGTGGTAATAAACTCTCTCAGCTTTTGTTTATCTGGAATGTCTTAATTTCCCCCTCACTTTTGAAGAACAATTTTGACAGATATAATAGTCTTGTTTGATAGGTTTTTTCCCTTCCAGTACTATGAATATATTGACACAATATCTTCTGGCCTCCAAATCTCTGTTTTGAAATCTATTTATAGTCTCATTGAGAATCTTTTGTTATGTGATGGGTCACTTTTGCTGCTTTCTTTTTGTCTTTGTCTTTCAAAAGTGAGATTATAATATGTCTTCGTACCAGTCTCTTTGAGTTGATCTTCCTTGGATCTCTTACTGCCATCCATTTTGTTAATTGCTTTCTGACTGTTTTGTATTGCTTTTGTTCCATTTTCCTCTTTTGCTGTCTTCCTTTGTGATTTTTTATAGTGGTATGCTATGATTCTTTTTATCTTTTGTTTATCTGCTGCAGGTTTTTTCTTTGTGGTTATCATGAGGTTTACATCAAACATCTTGTGATAGTCTACTTTAAGCTGATAAGAACTTGACCTTGGTTATCAAAAACTCTAGACTTCTACATGCCTTTCCCCATTTTATGTTATTGATGTCACAATTTACATCTTTTACATTTATGTATCCATTGAAAATTATTGTACCTATAGTTATTTTCAAAAATTTTCTTCTAACTTTTATTCCAGAGTTAAAAGGGATTTGTGTATCACAATTGCAGTATTAGAGTATTGTGAAGTTGATCATATTCTTACCTTTCCTTTGAGTTTTATACTTATATATATGTTTTCTTTTTCTAAGTGTTCTTTTATTTCAACTTGAAGAACTAACTTTAGCATTCTTGTAAGGAAGATATAGTGGTGATGAACTCCCACCGCTTTGGTTTACCTGAGAAAGTCCTTACATTTTCTTTATTTCTGAAGGGCAGCCTTGTCAGGTAGAGTATTCTTGATGGGCACTTTTTTTCTTTCAATACTTTGAATATATCATCCTACTCTCTACTTGCTTGCAAGGTTTCTTAAAAAAATCTGCTGATAGTCTTATGGAAGTCCCTTTGTCTGTTACAAATTATTTTTTCTCTTCTTGCTTTCAAAATTCTCTTTGACTTTTGAGCATTTGATTATAATGTGTCTCAGTGAAGATCTCTTTATATTTAATCTATTTGGGTTTCCTGGATCTAGATATTCATTTCCTTCTCTGAATTTGGGAATATTTCTGACATTGTTTTTTTAAATAATTATTTTGCCCCTTTCTTTTTGTCTGAAACTCCTGGGATGTACATAATGCACATATTATTAATGCATTATGGTGTCTTTTGATGGTGTCACAGAATGCCAGTAGGCTTTCTTTATTCTTTTTCTTTTTTTCTTTTCATTCCTTTGACTGGGTAATTTTAAATCATCTGTCTTCAAATTTATTGATTCTTCTACCTGGTTGAATGTACTGTGGAAGATTTTTATGAAATTTTTCAGTTCAGTCATTGTGTCATTTAGGTCAGGAATTTCTGATTTCTATTTGGTTCTTTTTTTTTATGGTTGTTATCTCTTTGGTTGATGTTCTCTTTTTGCTCATGAATTGTTTTCCTGATTCCATTTAGTTGTCTGTCTGTGTTCTTTTGTGGCTCAGTCAGCTTCTGTAAGGTGATTATTTTGAATTATTTTTTAGGTGGTATGTAAATCCTCATTTCTTTGGCACTGGATACTGGTGCTTTGTTTCTTCGGTGGTATACTGTTTTCCTGACTATTCATGATCCTTCTGGCTATGCATTGGTGTTTGCACATTTGAAGAAGTAGGCATTTATTTCGGTCTTTACAGACTGGCTTTGGCAAGGAAAGCTCTTCACCTGTCAGCCTGTCTAGAGATCCTGGAAAGGCCATCTGGCATGATCCATGATTGGGCTTAAAAAGACTGGCCTAGTGCTTGGATAAGACAATTTTATTAAAGTCCTTTTCTAGTAGTTCTGTCATCAGGTCTTTTCCAGAATCAGTTTATGCTGATTTTATTATTATTATTTATTTGGAATGGATTACACTTTCCTGTTTCTTTGTATGCCTTGTGCATTTTTTTTTTATTTATTGAAAACTGGACATTTGAAGCTAATAATATAGTAACTCTGGAAATCAAATTCTCTCCTTCCCCAGGAATTGCTATTTTTTTAATTTTTTTGATTGTTGTAGTTTGGCTCTGTGTCAAAGTTCAGTCTGAGGTAGAAACTTAAGTTTGTCTCAGTTTTTTTTCCTGAGCCCATGTCTTTCTGTGAATACGCATGATAACTTCTGAATTTCCCCCATATATCTAATTGCTTTTGAATGTTCTAGTCTATAATCTCTGGATTCCAAAGGGGTAAAAAGAAAAATGAAAGGAAGGGTAGAAGCTCTCTGGCCCTTTAAATTTGCAACAATGGGGGGAAGTACAAGAATAATGGCTACGACCTCTTTGCCTTCGCTGTAGTCTGAAGCAGATATCAGTGAATAGAGAACAGACTCCCAAAATTTGGAGGACAGAATGCGTTTTGCCCACCCTGGCTCCCAAAAGCTGTGTGCAAGTACTCCAGGATCATATGCATAGCAACACAGGGTTGGGAGCGGAGGATGGGTAGCTGGAACTGTGCTAAGAACTCCATATTATTCTCCAAATTTGTTATTTTTCAGACTTAATTTAGTCTATGTTCTTTGCATTTCCATATAGATTTTGGAATCAGCCTGTCAATTTCTACTAAAAGTCTGCTTAGATTTTTATTGGGATTGTTATCAGACATATAACAAATTGTTTATTTGCCCCTATTTTATCATTTTGGGGACCATTGCTTATTTAATTATAGATTCATGTTCCTATCTGGTATTATTTTCCTTCTGCTGAAAGATTTTCTTTTGTTATTTCTCGTAGCACAGATCTGCTGGCAGTGAATT
>CAUYRT010000303.1:0-10904 GCA_963574885.1 Lepilemur ruficaudatus
AAATCTGACACAAAAGATGCTGTTCCCCCCCCTTACACAGTCTGGCTATAAGTGAGATTACGGATACACACAAATTCCGTGTGGTCTTCTAGGTTCTTAAGTACAAGCTTTCGACTGAATTCAAATTTTACAGAACAAATCCTTTTATCAAAAGGTGTGCGTGCAGCAAGGCCAGGCGCGGTGGCTCATGCCTGTAATCCTAGCACTCTGGGAGGCCAAGGCAGGTGGATCATTCAAGGTCAGGAGTTCAAAACCAGCCTGAGCAAGAGCGAGACCCCATCTCTTCTAAAAATAGAAAGAAATTAATTGGCCAACTAAAAATATATAGAGAAAAAATTAGCTGGGCATGGTGGTGCATGCCTGTAGTCCTAGCTACTTGGGAGGCTGAGGCAGAAGGATTGCTTGAGCCCAGGAGTTTGAGGTTGCTGTGAGCTAGGCTAACGCCACGGCACTCATTCTAGGCCGGGCAACAGAGCAAGACTCTGTCTCAAAAAAAAAAAGAAAAAAAAGGTGTGCAGCAGAGAAAAATTAAGCTTTTCTTGCCTCCTTTGGTGCTTAAAAAAGAACAATCTTGAAATCAGAAGGCTGCAGGTTCCCCACCCAATTTTTACAGAAAAACTGGAGCAAAATGAATAGATAAAATTCATAAGCCAAATAGAAACTTTTTTTGAGAGGGCTGGGCAGGGAAGATGGTTAATTTTGGGCAATCATTTTGCTAAAAAGTACAAAAGGCTACTTGCATCTGCAGTCTCCACAGGCCTTCCCAGCACCAGGCAAGCAACTAAGAAAATAAAAGCCTGGCATGACCGACCCATATTTTCCCACAGCTTTCTCTAGTCAATACTGACTAGGTTTAGACAACTGTAACAGGAAAAAATTGGTTCTATGTGTAAAATCCTGTGACTTTCACACTAAACTGGGTTGACAATGTGGGTGATCTCCCTTCCTCCCACTTTTCAGATGGGAAAATAGGTTCAGATAGGTGAAACAGCAAATCCTGAACCACTATAACATATTTGGAATTTCTGTCTTCACATCTGATACTATATTCTTCAGGATTTGAGTACCCTACAGAAGGTAAAGAATATTGGGAAAAAGCCACAAGCCACAAACAAACAGGGTTTTGAGTAGAGCAAGAAAAATACTGGAAAACCTATTTAAAAAAAGAAAAAGCAGGAATCTGAGCTCATCTCTGGTTTTGATGAGAGTGAAGGGATAGACTTCTCATAGAGGTGTAGATCCTACACAAGCAGGGCACAATGTACAAGTGAGTTAAATTTTAAAATGGGTTCATGTATAGAGAAACAAACCTTGGAAAATAGCCTATAAACTCATGGTTGTTGGGGCCCCTCAGAAGACACACAAACTAATAAAACCATAGAATTTTAATAGGAGGCTATGCACCCAGCGCCAGGCAGAGAATACTTCTAACGGTCCAGAAATATGTTTCCCTCGACAGTGTGCCAAATAAGAGGTCTGTCTCTGCAGGGGGTGGCAGGATTCACTTTGCCCCTCTCATCAGCCCACTCTCTGTAGAGGTCATGGCATGACAAGAAAGGGAAAAGATTTATCAAAATAAAGTGAGTTGAAAGAAGGTAGGGATACAATGGCAAGGTGTCAAGACTTGACCTTTGGTCAGTTCTGAGTTGTCAGACAGTTGGGGGAGGGTAGTTCAGGTAAGCCAAGAACTAGGAAGGAAAGGTGATTCCTTTCAGAGGACCAAGAAGGATAACCTATACCTTTTGAGTCCAATTATTTGGAATCATTCTGTCTTAATTTCTCCTTCCTATCACATGAGTATTAAGTAAGGAAAGCCTGTTTTAACCATTCTAGCCCTATCTCAGGTATACTATGGGATCTTGAGGGAAAAACCATTTATCTCTGCTTAGACCAAACATTTAAAGAAGAATAGATGTCCAAATCCTCACTGATACCTGTTTCACAGACAACATAAGCCTCTTCCTTCTCCCCCACAGTTTTTCTTGTAATGTTACTGGGCCCTAACTTTGTGCCTGGCACCAGCGCTAAATGTTTTCTATGTATCATCTCACCACAATCTCAAGAAGTCCAGGAGTATGTTTATTACCCCCATTTTAGAGATAAAGAAACTGAGATTCAGAGGTTAGGAAAGTTGCCCAAGGTCAAACAGCTAGTAGAGGCCATAGCTAGAATATGAACCCAGGAATGTCCGATTACTAAGGAACGTGGTCTTAACTACCATGCCATACTGGCGGCAGAAGTTAGTAAGAGACTTCAAGGGTATGGTGACTTACAGGGGAGAGAGTCAAATTGCTCTCCCCTTATGAAGATTTCTTTCAGGTAAAGTTCTGTTTTTCTTGAGGGCTGTGGCAGTTTCCTTGCACATGGCGGCAGCAGTGGGAGAACAATCATAGGTCAGCTAGGCTAGAAAATCAAAGCATCCTGTCTTCAGACAAATGAGAATGTTATCTTCCGACCTTCTTTAGGTCAATTTTCTAATACCAAGCTGAATACTGGTAAGATTCCTTTTCTATTTTATTCTCTCTCTGAATAGATAATATCCAGCTACTTCAACTAGTTTCATATTTGGCATTTCTCTTCCAAAATCCCTGTTGGCATCACATCCCTACCCCAGCCAGGGGATGTGCAGGGACAGAATGGTTGGATGGTAGTTAGCCTAGCCACATTGACTACCTTCATAGGACCATGAGGCCGTTTCCCAAAAGCTAAAATCAAGAAAATTGGTCCCCTGAAACAATCTTTTTCTCCCCAAAGCATGAAGCAACTCTTTGCAATATCAAATATTATTCAGTCAAACCTTGTGATTTGAGCCTTGCCATTGGTTGAGTCTCTGCAGTTTGCTAAGTGCCTTGGGTTTTGCTCCAGATCGGTCACATCACATCAGTGCCTTTCCTCCTCATTGCCTACAAAAATAACAGCCTTGAACATGGCAGCACAATCCATTTGTCCTGCTCTAATTACTTTTTGACATTATGCTTTCTGCTAACTCCTTCCTTCCTTCCTTCCTTCCTTCCTTCCTTCCTTCCTTCCTTCCTTCCTTCCTTCCTTCCTTCCTTCCTTCCTTCCTCCCTCCCTCCCTCCCTCCTTCCTTCCTTCCTTCCTTCCTTCCTTCCTTCCTTCCTCAGGGCATCTATTAGAGTCATCTGAAAACAAAATCTTAAGGTTCTGCCAATATGTATTTTGTTAACACAAAATGATTCCAAGGAGTAGTATGATACTAGTTACAAGAAAAGCCACAAGATACTCAAAACTATTTCCAGAATTCCCCAGATGCCACAGAGAACATCGCCAAGGGGGAAATGCCTGGGTTTGAAGTCATAGGACGTTGGTAAGCTGAAGTTCAACCACTCACTAGCTGTGAGACTTTGAGTAAGTCTTCTAATCTATGTGGGTCTTAGTATCCTCTTTGGACATATGGAATTGTATCTCTACCCTGATAACCTCACAAGAACTGCTGTGAAGATCTGTTGAGATAACGTATATAAAAATACTTTGGAAAGAGCTACAGATTATTAAGAGGCATAAAAATGATGACCAAAACTTCAAGAATCTCTAGGTCTTGTGTTCTTCATTAAATCTAGTATGATAGTTAATTTTGTGTGTCAACTTGGCTGGGCCATGTAGTGTCCAGATATCTGGTCAAACATTCTGGGTATATCTGTGAGGGTGTCTTTAGATGAGATTAACATTTAAATCAGTGGATTGTGAGTAAAGCAGATGGTCTGCCATAATGTGGGTGGGCCTCATTCAATCAGTTGAAGGCCTGAATATAACAAAAAGATCAGCCTCCCTCACACTAGAGAAAACCTTCCAGAAGACTGCCTTCGGACTTGAACTAGAACATCATCTCTCCTGGGTGTCTGGCCTGCAGGCCTTCAAACTGTAACTGCAGCATTTGCTCCCCTATTGTCTCGAATCAGCTAACCCACTGGGCAGATTTTGGATTCTTCAGCCTCAATAATCATGTGAGCCAATTCCTTATAATAAATCTCCCTCCCTCTACCCATCCACAGGCTCTGTTTCTCTGGAGAGAATCCCAATATATCTAGGATCTAGTTTGTTTAGAATTCACAATGATCATCTATCCTCTAATAGTAAGGGGCAAAAATATCCTGGATAAATGAAATCCAGAGGTTTATCTTCCGGAGCTCTTTTTGCTCCAGCGTAACAGATCCTGACTTACAAATTAAATATGTTCCTAAAAGTCACTTTTAGGCCAGCTGCCTGGAATTTAAAGGCTTTTGCCAATAATTAAATGGAGCTTAAGGACAAAGGATTATTGAGAAGCTATCCTTATAGGAGGTGATTAATACGTATTTGTTGGGTAAGTGCAGTGGTCCCAATGAGCTACATGCAGATGGCGGGAAAGATGTTGGGGGGAGGGCGTGGAGAAGACTATTTGGCCTTTGTTTTTAATGTTAACAAGCTAGCACATTTTTTCCATGATGACCACTTTAGGTGCAAGTGACAAGTCAAGCCAAAGCCAGACCAAAGAAGCCTCTGTCTCCTGCAACGCTTCCCTTTTCCCATCCCAGATGGCCTTTCAGGATCCATCCTTATTTCACATTCTTCCTGCCACAAATGAATAGAGTTAAAAAGAGAAACTAATTCTGCATTTTCCACTATTGTACAGAGCCTATCAATCAAGGGCAGCAACCTGAAGAATGATCAGTAATGAAATAAGAATTGTTTGATATTAGACAAACTAAATTCCATTTTAACTACATTAAAACAGTACAAGTAGAAACCAGCTGTATAAAGAGACTGTATTTTCCTGCAACAAAGTGTGACAGCAGGTTATTTAAATATAATCATGTCACTTGAAAAATGTTGCAATTCAATTAGTTTTAAAACATATTTCTTAATCTTGATCATTTAAAAATAAATCTACATATGACCATGACTTCAGGATAACTCTGTGAGAAGGAATCATTACCCCCATTTTACCAGTGAAGAAAATGAGGCTCAAGAAGTCAAATGTACAAGTGAGCAGAGGTAGGACCTGCCTCTAAGTTTTGAGTGTTTTTCCCCTTCTCAAGACCATTTCCCAAAGCTATCAAGGTCTTGCCTGTTAGGCCTAAGGTGTCCTGCTACTTCTAATTTCTTCTACTTCCTGGAAGAATAGTTTCTTCCTATCATCTTAATACATCATTCTGTGTACAATTTGGATAAACACTATTGTAGTTGTAGCTTCGTAGTCATTCCAGTCTGAAGAACAACAAAATCACGCCTGCTGAGTTCCAAATCACTTGCATGTTTTTTCTAAAATAGTCACTGGCACAAGGTAGGAATTAACTTCCAGTGATACTGATTTTTTCCTCCAAATTTTAGGTCAACTTTATCTTGTTAATTCTTTGTTAAACTGTAAATGTTCTGTGAATAAAAGGCAACAGCCTTTTCCAAATGAACATTTTCAGATGCTAACACAATAAACCATGTTTTCCAAATTTTATTCATGTAATCAAGAGAGAAAGTAATAATAGCCTCAAAATGAGAGTTCTAGATCAAAATAAATACTTATGAACACACAGCTACATGCGAATTCTATTTTACAGTAAAATACCTAGAATTAAATTCCTCAAAAATTATATTTAGAATTACTAAATCTTTCTGAACTATCCATTTCAGTTCCTCCAATCAGCTTCATCTTAAAACTAGTGAAGGCTACCTAACGCAGGGGAAAGAACATGGATTCTGAGACCAGAAAGACCTGGGTTCCTATTCTTGCTCTACTATTTCATACTTTTAATCATTGGACAAGTTACTAAATTGCTTAGAGTCTCAGTTTTCTCATAAAAAATGAGGTTACCATCTATTACGTTTTATGTTATTGTGAGATATAAAGTAAATGAACTAATATATCAGGCAAGCTCAGTTCCTGAGATATAGATGGTGTTCAATAAATAGCAGTAGGTGCTCAATGAATGTTTGTAATGAATTATTTTTAAAACCTTATAAAGAATATGTCAACTGTATCTCCCATGACCCACAGAAAAGGAAATGAAAATTAGTGATATGACATAAAGTAGTGAAGATTTGTTTCTACTTCTAGTATTTCTGCATTTTAGCATTTCTTTCCCCTGAATTAGAAAGAATACAATCACAACTGGAAGTTGACTTGAAGATAAAATACTAGGATATGGGGATCTACATCAGTGATTAAATAAAAATGATTTTCTTTTTTATCTAAATACTAGTTTCCAAATTGCTACAAAGAAAAACCATTTTCTACACAGCTTGCATTTCTGCAGCATAGCTTTAAAAGAAATAACACCATTCTATAATCCCATAGATTATGTCTAAAAATACAGTGATGGCCCAGCTGTCAGATGCATACGTTGTATGGGGCCAAGAATGTTTCCTGAAAGACCACTACAACTTTTCTGGTATTTGCTCCCACAAAGATGAAAAATTCAAATCTATTCAATTCCAGTAGCTACTGCTTTCTTTTTGAGCTAGGACAAGGGTTTGGAGCTCTGAAGATTTGTGAGGACTCCTGGGAAATCCTCGCAAATCTGCAACGTGCTGTTCCTAACTCGCTTATAAGGTGTGTGATCTGGAATTACTGCTTCAACACGACTTCATTAAAAAAAAAAAAAAAAGGTTTGCTTTTTTGTGAACTCTTCCTTCCAGAGTTATTTAACCTTTAAAAACAATATTAAAAAAAGATGCAAGGTGATGGGGACTGTGTTCTTAGTCCAGACTCTGCCATTAATATGCTGAATTACTTTAAGCAAACTATGTCCCCTCTGTAGGCCTCAGTTTTCCCCATCTGCATAATGAGAAAGTTGTGAGAGATATCCATATAAAGATATCTTTCAGCTATGATGCTCTAGATTATCTGAGCCTCAAAATTTCCAGACAGGCTGAAGAGAAAAGTAACATCCACCTAACCAAGGACTCGGCACCCTTAAAAAGATGAATAGAAGAGACATTTCAATCTCTTATCTGCTGACTTACAAGGATGGGGTCAATTACTATGGGTAAGTAAGTGCCCTATTAGAAAGAGAGTGGAAGGTGTTATCTGTCTGAAAAAAGTAGACACGGGTCAAGGAAATACAACCTGTGCACTATGCAGGTAACAAATGTATTCATTCAAATACTTACTGAGTACTTATAACTGGCACCTTTCTGGGTGCTAGGAATAGAGTGGTGAGCTAGACAGGTAACACTCTTGTCAAGAGTCTCACCACCATCTCCTCAAGGCAGGCACAGATCCTGCCCAGGTCAATTCCAAACCCTGACCTGCAACAGTCAAATGTAGAGAACGAAAAAAGTTTCAGCCTTGTATCTGGCACACTCCACACATGCTGGCTGAACCTGGAGCAGAATGTAGTTTACTCCAATGTCTTTGCAAAGTCAGCAGTTTCAAAGAGTAACGATCACATATTGAGTTTGAACAGAGGAGCTATTGGGTGAGATACCGGGGATCAAAATAATATGTCAGCCATTTTTTAGCCCCTGTTTGTTGGAGTTTTTTTGTCCCCCTTCCTCATCTACCCACCCCCCTGTAAATAGTGGCATCATTAGGCAAAATGTGACACAGTGGAAAATGTAAGAGAGACAGCCTAGTGTCAGAGTTGTCTACCCTGTCCTATAGCTCATAACCTAAAAATAAAGATGCAGGTTGGCTACCTAATGTTATTACAAGGATAATCAATCTGGTGTGGGATGTTTCTCCTGTAAGATTATAGGCTATTCTTTCTTAAACCTCAGACCCACTGTACATTATTGAGACAAACCCAAAGACTCTAAGAGGATGAGGATTTAATCATTAATTCAACAAATATTTATTGGGTGCCAAAATTCCCATGCTGAAGATTCTGTAGCAAACAAGATTGGCAGGGTCTCTGCACTTACAGACTGCCAATCCAGTAGGAAAAACAAAAATTAAGCAATTCGGTAAGAAATATTTAATTCTAAGTATGATAACTGTGGTAAGTGCAGGAGGCATATGTAACAACCAAGGGAGCTAACCTGGCACAGAAGGGGTGGAAAAATATACAAGCAAAGGATTATGAGAGTGGGCATAGGCCAAACTTTGCATAGAAAAGAGTCAACACATGATTTCTTTCTAAAAAATGGCCTAGCCTTTTCTGCTCCCTAAGTCTCAGACACATTCTCTCCTTGGTACCCACAGCTCCCTGTACTTCCCAGTATTGCTAAGCTGATTTCACTGCAATGTGATAACCAGTTTATGAATCTGTCACTCCTACTAGGATTGTAAACTCTTCAAGTATAAGGGCCTTATTCTTAATCCAACCTATTTCTGTGCATCTGGTGCCTAGCATTAGACTAGATACTGAGTAGGCCTCAGAAAGCAGTGGTTATCATCATAACGATTACTGTTCTTCAGACTGGTCATTACACAAATTATGCAAGTCTGTTCCTATTAATTGAGATCTTGAGATCTCTCTCTCACTTGGTAGAAAAATACCAAATCAGTCCCAGGAACAGATCACCTACTACTGATCCCAACACATGCCATTGCTCTCAGTTCCTTTGTTGTGAAAAATTTTGCTTGTTTACATGGCTAATACAGAGCTGTCCTTCCATTGTGCTGTGATTACTTCCAATGCAAGATGATGAGCCAAGAGAAGCAATGCCTTAAAAAGCTGTAATATAAAGATCACAAGGTAGGAAAGGCATAGGGTGAAGAGAATTAGGACACAGCTGTAGTGTTCTGTAGGCTAAAACACAGACTCAGTGTGTCACAGAAAATTAAATCAGAGGCTGAATGTAATTCCTAGTCTCCTGAATAAACATAAGCAGGGCCCCTGGTACTGTCACCAGTCACACTGGAGCCATGCTAGGTCCTCAATGACATCAAGTTCTAAGCCCCAGGATCATCTAAATTGGAGAGGCAAGGTCACTGCTGTACCAGGCCAAATTCTACAAAGCTTCAATTGCCCCAGACAGAAAAAGAGGATGCCAACTGCTAAATCCATTTTGATAGCCACATGAGGATTAAAGAAACTGCACACATGGTGATGTCCAAATCTGAGCAATGAGATTAACCTCCATGTGGACTGTCTATATCTCAGAGAGGGTTAGTTTTGTTTTTTATTAAAAAAAAAAAAAAAAAAAAAACTCTTCCAGCATTTACTTTCATTGCAGCCATATATAATTTGAAAAATTTATTTTCAGAATGGATTCTGGTAAAGGAACAGACAATACATTACATTTTATTCAGAATGTTTTTGTAATATGATGATAGATTTTTTTTTAGAAGCCATTTCAAGTTAGATGATGGACTTTTGACTTAACATCTTTTTGTCTCCTATCTTGAGTTTTTTGAATGAATTAAGGTCATTATTCAGAGGATGATAATCTGGATTGTATTTGTAAGTCAGACTGAGTCTTCATAACATGATATTTTTATGAAATAATAACAAAGGAAAAGAAAAACAGATACAGATTTTTAATAAAGAAAAGCTAGCCCATAGAAAGTACCAAGGAGGTTACAATAGCAAAGTTTAAACCAATTTTGGTTTTCAAATGTCACATACATTGAAAAAAAGTTTAGCATTAGTCTTCTTTGGATAGTGAAACTATGTGGTTTTTCAAATTTTTTTCTTTTAAAATTTTACTTTTATACAATGAAATGTATAAAAGCCAATCCCTTTAAGAAAAATTTAAAAAGCCAATCCCTTTTAAGAAAGGTAATTCCATATTCCTCTAACCCTCCATTTTCTGTCTCTTCTTTTCCTCATACTTTTCCATTAAAGTTTCCCTTCACTAGCTCCTTTGGTTTTTTTGCCTTTAAAAAAACAAATCTTATTTTTCAGAGTAGTTTTAGGGTCACAGCAAAACTGAACAGAAAGTACAGAGATCTCCCCTACTTCCCACCCCTGCATATGCTCAGCCTCCCCCGGAATGGTGGTACATTTGTTACAAATGATGAAACTATATCGGCACATCATCATTACCCAAGTCCACAGTTTACATTAGGGTTCACTCTTCATGTTGTACATTCAATGAGTTTTGACAAACGTAAAATGACATGTATCTATCATATAGTGGAGTAGTGTCACAAAGAGTAGTTTTACCACCCTACAAATCCTCTGTGATCTACCTATTCATCCTTCCCCACTAACTCTTGGCAACTACTGAACTTTTTAGTGTCTCCATAGTTTTGTCTCCTCCAGAATGTCATATAGTCGAAATCAAACAGTACATAGCTTTTTTAGGTTGGCTTCTTTCAGTTAGTAAAATTATGCATTTAAGTTTCCTCCATGTCCCTTCATGTCATGATAGCTCATTTCTGTTTAACACTGAGTAATATTCCACAGTATAGATATATCATGGTTTATCCATTTACCTACTGAAAAACATTTTGGTTGCTACCATGCTTTGGCAATTATGGATAAAGCTGCTATAATCATTCATGTGCAGGATTTTGTGTGGGCATTAAGTCTTCAATTCATCTGAGTTAATACCAAGGAGTGAACTGCTGTATCTATGTTGGCTGGGTGCGGTGGATCACACCTGTAATCCCACCACTTTGGGAGGCCTAAGCGGGAAGATTGCTTGAGTTTAGGAGTTCGAGACCAGCCTAAGCAAGAGCAGCCTAAGCAAGAGCAAGATCCTGTCTCTACAAAAAAATAGAAAAATTAGCCAGGCATGGTGGTGTGCACCTGTAGTCCCAGCTACTAGGGAGGCTAACATAGGAGGATTGCTTGAGCCCAGGAGTCTGGGGTTGTAGTGAGCTATGATGATGGCACTGTACTCTAGCCCAGGTGACAGAACAAGACCCTGTCTCAAAAAAAAAAAAAAAGAAAGGAAAACCTGTTATGTTTAGTTTTGTAAGAAACTGTCAAACTGTTTCCAGAGTGTACAATTTTACATTTCCACCAGCAATGAATGAAAGTTCCTGCTGCTCCACATTCTCACCAGCATGTGGT
>CAUYRT010000304.1:0-13974 GCA_963574885.1 Lepilemur ruficaudatus
AAAAAAAACTTTTTAATTCATTTTTGAGTTCTAATTTTGAAGTGTTTAAAGTACAGACAAAAGTCGCCCAACAATTATTTGCCATGCACCCATCATGTACCAAACACTGGGCAAGACCCAGGTAGAGGTGCCCACAGAGGCACCCTGTTGGGCCTGCTCCGTGCCCTACCCATTCTTCCAGCTTGCCCTCTCACACACCATCATGGGCCCCCTCTCATTAAGTGTATTTCCTCTTCCATGCAGCAGGGTGCCCGAATATTTGCTGAATGAATGAATTTTAGCCTTTCATTTCATTTTGTTCTTAAGAGAATACCTTATAATAGCATGTAATGTCACACATGGTAGTTCATTAATCAGACCCATAAATCCAGTCATGTAAACATTACACTGGCCAAGTTATAAAGAAAGTGGGACACAAAAATTCCAGCTTTTTTTATTTTCCCCATTTACACAAAACAAAGTAGGAGAAATAATACAGGATTAAAATTGCAAAAGTAGTAGAATTCAGTAGAACATGGATACACAAAAAAAATCAGGGGAGGAAGATGGGCTTATTTACACTGAGGAAAAAACTGTAAAATTAAGGTAGTTTTCACAGGAAACACTAAAAAAATCAAACATATGCTACAATGGGTACCACCGTTTACAGCAATATTTAAAGGGGGAGAAAATAACACTTAATAGGGACAGATATACCACAAGGTACAGGTTTTACAGCATCAGTGCAATAAATTCACAAAACTATATTACAGCTAGTTAATCAGTTTAAGAATTGTTCCCAAATATGTCACATTTTTGGCCCTCAGGGGTTCATTCCTACAGATTTCAGCTACTCTAAATTGCCAGCTACTGAGAAGGAAAGAATGATTATAACAGGCTTTCCAAGGAATTACAAAATCTAAGTAGACCAGAGGCCAACTATCACCACCCCAAGTCTGCTCTCACCAACAGCCCTTGCATTTTTTAAGAGAAATATCTAGAAAAAAGTCAGACACCAGTGTAATCACTATCTCCTATGCCAAGCCTATGGGGACTGAAACAGCCAGGTAATTACCATAAAACGAATTTTGAGAATTACATTTAAAGGCTTATCCTGGTCTCAAAAATTAGTCAGATAAGACTACTTTCTACTGAAATGAATCTTGACTAAACAAAGGGGATTTCTGGCCTTTACTGGCTGGTCTTGGAGTAAAGGTCATAGATGAGTCTTAACCTACTGCATATTATAGCTAAAGTCAGCTGAAAATGTAAAATTAAAAGTATGGTAAAAATCCTAAATGTAATCTTTTGGAAGTCTGCTATTAGAAAGCCTTTACATATTTACTAAGTTGAAGTCTTAGTGCAGGGGGACAAGAGCTGTAAGCCTGTCAGATTTTCCTCATTGGGAGAAAGGACCAATGTTTCTTACAAATTGCTAAGTTTTACACAAGAGAGAAACCTACACACACTAGGGCATGGAATTAGTTTCATTTTATTCCATGGGGGTTCTTCCCCACAGCAAAGAAACAGAATGAGGAATGATTCTTAACTGGTCTCTTCATCAGAAGTGGTAAATTTGGTCTCTATATTCCTGAAATCAGACAGTTTTTTAAGCAGACTGTGAAAGCAGACAGTAGAACCAGCTTCCTGTAGCCACAGACCACTACATTGTACCTAGCTAAAGCAAAGATCAACTCCAACAATTATCCAAAGTCACGTTAACTGTACTAAAGGGTAAAATCCACCACTGTATTATTTTAAAGTCTAAAAGTAAGAATTCAATTAATGCTGGGTGAGAAAAATCAAAGTAAGTCACACTCACTAATGAGTTGTCTATATAAGGCCAACTGATGACAACGTATCCAACTATACTTGACATGAAGACACTATGCACAAAGCCATACTTGGCGAATCCGAATTTCTATTAACTATGGGCAGAGTGAGGGACAGCAAAGCACTACTTCTGTAACATTTTAGTATCCACATAGTATAGTAGAAACTGTTCCCAGGGACAATGTACACTCCATTAATCACATTGAAGAAAGCAGATGAATTATTCATTTTTCTTTTCTTTTTGTTTGAGAAGCTTGTTGATTTCCCTTTTGGCCATTCCAATGTACTTCGAAATGATTCCATGTTGGTTAAGTCCAGGAAGCAACAGTAAGAAAGTCACTTAAAATAAACAGACAAAATTAAAGAGGCAGCAATTAACTTCTTAAAGGTCATTACATTTTAAAGAAGGTAGATTCTCAGACTATTAGACTCTCTAATGGGAGGAAGAAACATGAAATTCACTACTTCTATTGGTATTTGTCTCAGCAACTTCTACTGTCACCCCCTCTTCAACCTCAGATCATAATCACTGCTCTTTACCTCTTGCACATTATTTTCTACCTTGGTTGTTATGTTCTTTGTCTTCACTTCTTGTAAGACCACAAACTCCCTGAAAACAAGGACCTGGATCTCAGTCATCTTTCTGTATTCCCACAGTTCCTTCATCAGTGCTTTAAACTTGGTAAATACTCACAGATTTGCTTATTGACTAAGTTACAGTTAAACTTCACGGGCCAGGATGTGCCTATAGTTTTTCCTCAAAGACTTACCTATCAGGTAGGTGAGAAGCAGGTTGTGGACTTGTTGTCCCACCCAAGCAACCGCAGCAAGAGAGATGATCATGGTCATGAAGTACTAACAATGAAAACAATAAGAAATGATCAACTCCTAGAAACAGAGTAAGCAGCATGACCTCAAAGAGTTTGTTTCACCATGTTACAATGTACATATATCAAACCATCATGTCGAACACCATAAATATATAAGAATATATATAATTTCTGTCAACCAAAAATGAGTTTGTTTCAAAGGCTGGAGATTAATTTAGCTTTTATTACCACTTTTCTTTAAAGATACTTAGATTTAAAAACCTATGTATTCTATAAAATACATAGAAAATCCCATTAGATATGCTTTATAGAATTTGGATACATTTCCTCCTAGAATAACTATGATTCTATATATGAATACTTTATTATATAAATTAAACTACTTTTTCAAGTAATAATTTCACATAGTAACATCAAGTGAAACTGAAAGAGACAGGAGAACAGATGCTTAATGTGTCTTTTTTTTTTTTTTTTGAGACAGGGTCTCTGTTGCCCAGGCTAGACTGCAGTGATACAATCATATCATAGCTCACTGCAGCCTTGAACTCCTAGGCTCAAGAGATTCTCCTGCCTCAGCCTCCCAAGTAGCAGTAGCTGGGACTACAGGGTGCATACCACCATGCCTGGCTAATTTTTCTTATTTATTTTTGTGAAGACAGGGTCTTGCTATGTTGCCCAGGTTGGTCTTGAACTCCTAACCTCAAAGAATTCTGCCACCTCCGCCTCCCAGAGTGCTAGGATTACAGGCGTGAGCCACCATACCCAGCTAAATGTATATCCTTTACTTCTATTTCAGTAAGAAAAATGAAAAGAAAAATTTTGCTCTACTAGAACAAAACATAATATAATTTTTAACCTCCAATGATTCAGTCTAATACAGATAAATATTTATAAACACACTTAGGAGTTAAACCAATGAGTAATAAATATCAGGCTATTGGCCAGGTGCAGTGGCTCACGCCTGTAATTCTAGCACTCTGGGAGGCCGAGGCGGGCAGATTGCTTGAGCTCAGGAGTTTAAGACCAGCCTGAGCAAGAGCAAGACTCCATCTCTACTAAAAACAGAAAAAATTAGCCAGTCAACTTTTAAAATTAAAAGAAAAAAATAAATATCAGACTACAACTATTAAAATAAAAAGGCTATCATTATATTATAATGAAGTTAAGATTAACTCAATCTTAAAATTTTGCTTTTCTTAAATAAACCAAAGCAAAAAAAGTACCATTTTAGGCTTTTCTTCCTTTAGTGTGAAGAGGCGTTTCCACCAGCCCACAGCTCTGCGCCGAGTTTTTACTAGATTGCTGCAAATTTCATGGAATCTTTGCTGTTGTTCGGTGGTCCTAGAAAAAGAAATTTTCCCTTTGCTATAGCAAGTCTCTATAATAGACAGAAATACACCTTCCTTTTATACTTAAGAGCTATCTTGTAAAGAAAGTCAAAATAAAAAACAATGGTTCACCACTATCTTATGCAGGTGGAAAAAAATTCTTGTACCATTAAGATACCTTTTATAGCACAGGACTGAGTTTTTGCTTAAAGAAGTGTGTGTGCATACATGTTTTTAATATGTTAAAGAAATGGTAATCTATGGCTCTGAAGTCATATTTGGTTAAGGATAGTAACAAAAGACTTATGACTTCTATAGGCCATGCAGATATCAGTATAAATTTGATTTTGTCATTCCTATATTATTTTTCAGATTCAATGAATCCTGCAGTATAGCCCGTCAGAGTCCCACCAAACAGTTGTATTTGAGCACTCTTCAGTAAGATAACTACCAGCTTTCAAAGCATAATACCAACCAGGCTTCATACATCTGATGCCAAGGTAGCGATAAATAGTTCAAATCCAAATTATTTATAAATTTAGTCCCAGTGAGGGAAAATATAATCAACAAACAAGACAGCAGGAAATATTGAAGACTCTCCAAGAAAACCCTTTATATCTATGTTTTTCTTGGTTCTGATAAAAAAAAAAAAAAAAGATTTGCCTTTGTACTATCTTTGCTACAAAAATATAATGGTTGCTATTATGAAGTAGGCCCTATGCTGAGGGATGTGTTGCCTTCTATCCTCTCGTCCTCATCTCTGTAAAACTGTACTGATAAAGTAGGAGGATTTCTGCTGAGCCCTGCAACTTCCTGTAAACAATTAGACCTGATATGTTGTCCATGGTCAAGGCTAGATTGTGGCTATGCAACACAGTGTTCTTTCTTCCCCATGAGATCAAAAAATAAAATTTGCTCTATGGATAACTGAGTCATATACCATGGAACTATCGGGTTATTTCTGAAAACTTTCCTCCAGGAATTATGAATTTACAGATTAGAATGTCATCTGGCTAACAAAGTCAAGGTCAGTGTTTGATTTCCTTCGTTAAATTTATTACATTACACAGTCACAAACTTGCCCCAAAAACAAGAGCATTAATTTATTACTGCAAGTGAAAAACGATTCAAAAGACAGTTCCTAACACTAATCCCTTCTGCTAAGAGAGAAACACCCTGAACAAACGTGCTTAATTATCCCATAATTTAAGCAAGCTCCCCCCAAATATGTGAATTTGTTCTTAAAGATCCATAAGGTACACATCTAAAATTCTTAGAGAATTATTTTATAATTTGCTATCATCTGGGAAACAAAAAACTAAAGGCACAGTAGAATACTAATCAAGTTAAGGGGAATAGAGGCTGGGAGGAATAGCAGCTGGGAGGAAATAACCTGTTCCAACATTTGGCTCATTACTACTTTGGCTCATTATTTGGATCAAAGGTGAGAAATTCAACATGTCAGAGGGAAGTTGAAATACTTTTTAATAGGATCCTTGGCTACTTAACTAAACCTTAGGAACTCATAAACCACCAAAGAATGGTATAAACGAAATCAATAAGGAACATGTATATACAGTTTGAACCTATTCTGAAGCACTTGGTTAAACAAAAGATTTTTTTTTTTAAAAGAAACAGATTCTTGCTTGCTCTGTCACCCAAGGTGATCCTACTGCCTCAGTCTCCCAAGTAGCTGAGACTACAGCACACACGACCATGCCCGGCTAAGTTTTTTTTATTTTTTGTAGAGATGATGCCTCACTATCTTTCCCAGGCTAAAAACACAACATCTTAAAAGTCAAAATATTTCACAGTACCCAGAACAATGCTTGACATAGTAGACATTTAATAAATAGTTGCTCAATGAATATGGATAAAAACCTACCAGTTACTATTTTTATATTCAAAAACACTTTGTGGAATTAATATTATACCATCTTAAGTATCAATGGAAATGTAAAAATATAAATGTACAACTTCTTACAGAAAACTCATTATGAGTTCTGTAATCCTTGTTAAAACATTACCTTTAAACAATCTCACTTCAATAAAAAAGTCTAGAAAGAAAAAAGTCAAAATAAATGGTTGACCATAAAAGTACTATGGAGATATTAATACCAGAAATTCATGATTTGTATCTGACTCAGCTACAAAATTCTTCACATAAGAGCCATAAACCTAAGCCCTAGGTGTCTGTCTGATGGTTACA
Source organism: Lepilemur ruficaudatus (assembly GCA_963574885.1). NCBI lineage: Eukaryota > Metazoa > Chordata > Mammalia > Primates > Lepilemuridae > Lepilemur > Lepilemur ruficaudatus. Next base: position 6,180 of record CAUYRT010000304.1, read on the forward strand.
ATTATCTGCGCTTAATTGCAGCATACTAATCACAGCCACCAGGTTCAGTAACTACTTAGAATTTAGATTGCCAAATCATTATGCCACTTACCACTTATTGGAGCCAAAAATTCTAGGCGCTAGAATGGGAACAAGGTAGTCAGCCAAGCACAAAAACATAACAAAACAGGAAACACCGGACAGAACAGATGGATCTAGATAGTAGATAATCCTGTTAAAAAAATTAATAAAGATTAGAAAAACATAGCATCATTATTCCTGGGTAAAGATGTTTATTCACTTAGTCCACTGGTTCTCAAATGTTCGCCATTTTCTTTCTAATTTTCTCACAAGTGGTTTTCCAGAGGCTTCATAACATTTTGCTACCACAGCTGCAATGGTTAATATAAATATTATTAGATAAAAGCTTGTTGAGATCCTCATTACTTTTTTTCTGAGATAGGGTCTCACTCTCTTCCTCTGGCTAGAGTGCAGTGGCATCATCATAGCTCACTGCAACTCAGACTCCTGGGTTCAAGCCATCCTCCTGCCTCAGCCTCCCGAGTAGCTGGGACTACAGGCACATGCCACCATACCTGGCTAATTTTTCTATTTTTTTGGTAGAGATGGGGTCTCGCTCTTGCTCAGTGTCAAGGCCAAAAAGTTTGAGTCTCTGATTTATTCAACTGTATTAGGTTACCAAGTTTACATAAGTACTATAAATTCTAGAAACTAGGAGAACGGCTTCTGAGAAAATGCATTCTTTATGGATTATGTATTACAAAAGACTGAAAGTGCTTCCCTAAATGGAGGCTATATATCCCCTGAGCCTTTATCAACAAGCACAAAACAAAAACAAAACCATCTCTGCCAATCTCAGGTGGAACAAAAATTACAAAATAACAGGCACAACCCATAGTAATCTAATAGCTCACTTACAGAAACACCAAGGAAACCACACCCATAATGGCAGGTGGAAACCAGGCTCTTTCCCATCGGAGGACTTTATCCGTCATCAGCATCACTTCTCCCCATCCTTGCAGCTGCTCTTCCAGACTTGCAGTCTCTGCAGCCTGCACACGATCAACATTTAAAGAGATCATTTTGCCACTCTCAGCATTTTTGTGGTTCAGAGAGTTAAATTCTTCTAAGGCAGGCGGTATGTAAAATATCTCTTAACCAAATCAATCGTTCTTAAACAATACAGTTTCTGAAAAACTCTTGCAATTTTAATACCAAAGACAGAAACCAGTGGGGGGCGCGAAAAACTATCCTTTAATGGTTACCTTCCAAGTCCAAGCTCTGGGCTATTCTTTACATACATGATGTAACATAATCCTTATTTTTACAATTAAAGAAAATTAGCTCAAAATAGTTTACTAACTTTCCCAAAATCATGTGTAGAGTTACGTGGCAGCACCCAGAGATATTAATAAAATAAGATCACTTTAAGTTTATTCATTTCAAGTGGTTATCACTGATTTGTTTGTTGTTTTTTGTCATTTCATTGATTTAAACCCTTACTTCTAAATCCATTAGGAAAGCCTTTCCCTGAACAGCATTCAATTTCTAAAATAGCTCTTTGTGTAATGGAATCACGTAGATGCTGGCATTCATTGCACAATTAAGGAAAACTACTTTCACCAAATTACATGTGGCATTTTAAGCTCAATATATCTTCTCAACATAGTGTTTCTTACCACTTCAGAGGACATTTTGGTTAGACTTCCAATTTCTCTGCAAATCTGACAGTCAGCTAAAAGTGGACCCCAGGATGATGAGCTAATGTGACAAAAGCCGTTCAGCTGACTTTGGTAAAGGAAGAAAAAAACTGGAATAAGAAACCCAGTGTCTCTCTAAATATTATCACTGGGAAATATGCAAATGACAGGACAAAGCAGGTTCATCTTTTTTTTTTTTTTTAAGAACAGAGAAAAAAGCAAGAAGGGTAGGTTAACCTTAACAAAAGATGTTATCTGTGCTGCACTAGTCACTCAGGTGACCCCATTATTTCTGATTTTATATCCCAAGCCTTATACTGATTAAATAAGAAATTACTTTGTGCTGGAACTCTGCTAAGTATTTTATATGCTTCTACTTCAATGAATCCTCCCAACAACCCTAAAAGGAAGGTGTTGTTACTATCTCCATTTTACAGATGAGGAAACTGAGATACACAGAGGTTAACAGATTCGAATCCAAGACCAAAGGCCTTGATCTCCTTAAAGTTATACTGCTCTGCTGGGAAAAACAGTTGAGTTGAGATCAGGAGCTCTCTCAGACAGGATCTGTCATTTCAATAGAGCTTGAGCCGCCCCCATCTTCTTAAAAGGAAGCATGCTGAGGTGAGGGCTAACTATGCTAACTGGAGGTGTGTAAAGACATAACTCATGCATTTTTAAAAACAAACGCAAGTGAAAATCAGCCACAATCCAAAGTCACTTAATTTGCCAGCATCCAGGCTCTTGGAAATTCAAAAGCCAAAAATTATATTCTTTGGTTCCTCTTTTCATTGCTAGTGTGTGACCTGCCTTTCACAGGTCACAGTGATGGAGAAAATGTAAGAATATCTCTGTTTTTGCCTAGGTAGTGCACTTAAATTTGTAACGATTAAAATTTGTTCGACTACGACACCAACCTCAGAGCAGTGCCTTCGGATCCTTGCTTGTTAACCTGAAGTTGTTCCAGTCGTCCTGCGACCCCACCCCCCAGACTTCCAAATTCCAGACAAAGGCCAGGATCTTCCATTGTCCTTCCAGCCGGACCCCACTCCCAGTTCCCTGCGTGAGCTCGCAGCCTCCCTGTCGTTTTTAAGCTGTGCCAAATCTAATAGAAACGCTCGCCTGCAGCCCTTTGACCCTCCACCCTTGGCCGCACCCCAGGCTTGTTACAGCCCCCCGCCCCCCGCTTCTCCCACTTCCTCCTCAACCCCTATTTGCGGTGCCTAATCACGCGCCCTCCTTGCCCGGTTGCACATCACCCCCAAGGGATGGTTAGGGGTCGACGCGACGAGTGACCGCCACCAGGAGCTACCCAAAAAAGCTGGAGGAGACAGGCTTGTGCCAGGAAACGGGAGAGGAGGGCCGGGCCCGCCGCAGGTGACAGGAAGGAGGCCGCAGAGGCTGCCGCGCAGCGCCCACCGAAGTCCGGGAGCCCCCCGCCCGGTTCCCTCGGAACAGGCCGCCAGGACTCACCAGCAAGTTGGTGCTGCGATTATCTCCCTCCGCCATCGCCCCTGAGATGCTGTACCAGAGCCTGCAAGCCACCCCTCCAACCCAACCTGCCTCCCCACAATAGCACAGCGATCTCAGCGCGAGGGAACGCCCCGCAGGCCGCTTATATAGGCCGGCCGCCTTTCCCGACAGCCCCCGCGAAGCTCGCTCCCCATTGGGCAGACCGAGCTCAAGCTAAAGGGAAGCCAGGCCAACCGATACTCAGCGCATGGCTTGAAATCGAGGTCAAAGGAGACAGAGGCCCAGCCCGGCCGAGGGGGCGGGGACGCGGCGTAACCAATCTGCGCGCGGGGGCTGCGCCACGCTCCGCCCGGGGCTTTCGGAAGCGGTTCAACCGTCGCTGCAGGTGGCTGCGCCTGCCCAGGCTTGGCCGCCGCGGGAGCTTTCGGAGCCTCTCGGGCTGGATCTTAAAGGAGCTGAGAAGCCTCCCTGGAATATTGAGTGCTCGCAAAAATATGCTACGCACTATCAGGCGGAGGGCGGCGAGGGGCAGGTGACGCTCAAGCTCGCTGTGGCTGGGGAGGCCGGCTGGGACCCTCTGCCCCGCCGCCCTGGCCTGGCCTCTGAGCAGCTTGGCCCAGATTTGTCACTCGTGCCCACCTCGTGAGGTTTAGAGGATTAGTGAAAAGAGCTCTTTATGTAGATTTTGCTGCATTGTTTCTCGTCTACCCAATAGGAGTAAGTCTTTACCAGGCATAGTTTGTGAACGTATGAAAAATACACCGACTTATAAAAGTGACTTACTTACGTGGGGGGTCTTTAAGGCAATTCTTTGTGCACACTTCAGTTATTTCTTAAACGGTAAGCTCCCTTATGGATTGGTGTTGACATGACCTTTCTTACATCAGCGGTTACAAGATGTAAACCCTCTCATAAGCAGTGGAATTCATAAGCAGCTTAGGAACTATGTTGAGGCACTTTTCCTCTGCTATCCAGAATTTCAAAAGACATTAACAAGTGCTTTGATTTTCATTACTCAGTACAAACAAAATCACGCCAAATGTTGGCCTGATCTGATGTTTGTTTCAGGTAAATTAACTAGTTTTTAACTTACAACCTTTTATTAGTTTTTAACTTCCAATTCTTCATCCTTTTATAGTCATCTGTAGTATATCATTGAATTTAAATTTATTTTTAAAACACTCTTTAGTAACTACCACGTTCTCAAAAGTTCAGGTAAGTCAAAGAAACATGATAACATAGCTACAGACCACATACTGCCCTGAAGAAAACTGGGCAAGGGCAGGAACACTGCGAATTTCATCAAAGGGTGTCAAATTTGCCATGGAGCTGGGGGAGAGAGGGGAGGCATCTGGACCAGGTACAAACACTCCAGAAAAAAACAAAGCCTTTGCAAGGGAACGTGACTCTTCACTTAATGTACCACTTTCAAGAATGTTGAGGGAAAAAATAGGTTGTATAGCTAAGATGCTGCCAGTTGATACAGAAACCCCACTGGGGAGAATGGGGAGATTTTAAAACTGGGGTTGGAGGAGCAGGCCTTCCTCCACCTCTTCCAAATAAAATTAAAAGGACAAAAGGATCCAAGCAATCAGCAGCCACACGATTAGTGAATCTGTTGAAGACTGGGTGCACAATTCTTGTTATAGGCACAGTAACATCCACTTCCCAAAGACAGTCCATGGAGTTCTTACTAGGCTTTAAAAACTGACATTTCTACTTCGGGAAATCAACTTTTGCTACAGAATATGCTTCTGGTTTTCACCAAGTTCCCTATGTACAGAAGGAAGACTTTGACACCAGCATGTGAAACTGAGGTAGGTGAAAAATTAACTCAAGCAGCAGTTTCTTCACAGAAATTTCTGTTACTTAAAGAATGTGTTCCCAGATTTATTTCCAAATTCACAGCCTAGGAGCATTGCTAGGTAGGGTCTTTCACTAAATTTCCAATTGGCCTAATTATTAAAAACACCTACTCATAATGTAACTTTCTTTAGAGCTTTGTTTTTGTCCTGCAAAGACAGGATGTGATCTTTTGAAATGTGCTACATGACTAAACGGTTAACATAAATCCTCCTAACTTAATCTAGCAGCAACAAATGCAATCTTCAAGATACTAAGCCAAGCTGGACGTTTTCTATTTTCCATCAGAGTTTTCGCATCCCAGGGAATGCACATATCTGTCAATAATGGTCTGCAGGAATTTTGCTTTTAAATATTGCCAAAATTAAGCTTAATAAATTGAGTGTTAATACTAAGAACTTTCCCACTGAAGTACAATTTCCACTGCTGTTCAAAAATACAACAGAACTTTAAGAGCAAAATAATTTTTTGAGAATTAAGGCTTTTTAACAAAATTTTTGAGGAATTAGTGCTTTAAAGAAAAAAAAGGCTACCTAGGTTCCAAAATTAAGTTCTCTGGAATCTATCTTGACCAATGAATTCAGAGCTTAAATGCTACATATTTTGAGACTGAACCTTTATTTTTTGAAAAACAGGTAACTTCATACAATCTTTGCCGTGTTAATGCAAATATGCACAAAGTAGGCATGTGATTTTGTTTTCCAAAAGATGCATTATGAACATTTTCAGGAAGCTGGTGTGATTTATTCAACTTTTAATCTTAAATACAATCACAAAATTATATCCATCAGGAGGCATTACAACCTTTTGTACAGAGAAGCCATTATTTATACAATTTTACTAGGACAAGGAAGAGTCAGTTCAACGCAACTTGCTCTTACAATAAAGGGTAAAAAGTAACAAGTAAGTGAAATATGATGTCGTTGCCACTGACATTACAGCTGGAAATATAAGGGAAATTTAAACCAGAAAAATAACTGGCACAGTAACTTTAAAGAGGAGCTGAAACTTCAACTGTTAGGAAAAGAAAAGAAAAACTATATTTTATCAGCCTGTTTTGAAAGAAAAACATTCTAAAAGTCTGCCTTTCAGAATAACATGCAATTTTTAAGTTTACCATCTTTAAAAATCGAGCTAATTGTATGCCATTTTTACATTAGCACAACAAACAACTTTTTCCTAGTAAGCCCAGCCAAATTCCCATGGAAAGTAAGGGACCCTAAGTGGTTCATGTTCTACAACCTTTGAAACCTGTAAAGCTTTTCTCAATCAGAGTCAGTTTGCCCTTCTGTTAACTAAGGTTGGTGATATTGTTATTCAGGCCTAAAAAGCAGGAAAAGTACAACAAACCCTTAGGGTTTCATAATACAATGAATTTCCCCCTCCCCAATATTTGGAAAAAATTTGGGATACTTGCTAGTTTTTTCCCCATAGGAGGAATCTTTCTAATACTACCCAAATATTGAAAACAAAATCTACCACCTTTAAGAAACCCTTGCCTTAATAATAATTCTACCTCCTTGATTTAAGGGGGGGGAAGTCCTAGTCCTAAATTACTGGTATTTTACAAGCTCAACAAGATATAAAATGGAACATCGGTTTTCACACTCATCTAATTTTATGTAAAACAGAGATGCTTAAATGTGCTAATAGTAAAGCATTCATTGATATTTGATGTATATGAATATGACTAACAGGCTAATTGTAGGTGCTTTCTTTAATATGAAAAGAATTGGGAGAAAAGAAGAACCAGCTCCTTTGATTTTAGTAGTGCCAAAACAAGCCCCCCAGACTAATTACAAAAATGTGGAGGAAAATAGGCCAGGAAGACTTTTTCAATTCAAAGTACTGCCTATAATACCCCAGATTAAAAAGGACCTAAGATTGCACATCAACTCTAGTATTTGGCTGTACTTGCATTGCCCTGTTCGGCATTTTTTAAATGGCTCTTTCCTTAAGTTTCACACATCAGAACAACCACAATTTAAAAACAAAACAAAAAACAATGCAGATAACACCAAACACTGGACGATATTAAGAAAACCACTTACTAAGTTTAGATAATAGAGGCAAATGTTAAGAACAGAAGTGATGGAAGTTTTTCCTTTGTATTACAAACCCTCACCCTAAACCTGGGGTTTGGGCTCTAAAAAAATCATCTCCAGACACAGATCAAGAGCCTGATTAGCAGTTTCCCACACAGAAATCTTACATACCTCAAGAACAACTCACCACAAGTGTCAGACACAAAAGAATCTTAATAATCACCTAGCAAACCATGTTAAGAACTCATGACCAAAATTAATGAGAAACTTCAAGACACATCAAAGAAAGAGTAAAAGTTAGAAGTAGCTCCATAAACTAGTAAGCTTCCACAGCTTTGCAGAGAAATCAACTAAAAATTAGGCAATTCTAGCAAATTATAGAAAACAAAACACTTAAAATTAACTTCAATTTCCAAGAGTACTTTGAATGGAAGAGGTTGTTTGTAGGTTACTCTGTACCCCTTGAATCTTAGGAGAGAGAAAGAGAGAGAGAGGGAGGGAGAGAGAGAGGGAGGGAAGGAGGGAGGGAGGGAGAGGGAGAGAGAGAGAGAGAGAGAGACAGAGAGAGAGACAGAGAGAGAGAGAGAGAGAGAGAGAGAGAGAGAGAGAGAGAGAGAGAGAGAGAGAGAAAGAAATAGGAGAGGATCCCTGGTTTTCCACAGGTATTTTGTGTCATCAAAAACGTATGACTTCTTAACTACAGCCCTCTTAACG
>CAUYRT010000306.1:0-21831 GCA_963574885.1 Lepilemur ruficaudatus
GCAACCTCAAACTCCTAGGCTCAGGCAATCCTCCTGCCTCGGCCTCCCGAGTAGCTGGGACTACAGTCATGAGCCACCATGGCTGGCTAATTTTTATATATATGTTTTAGGTGGCCAATTAATTTCTTTCTATTTTTAGTAGAGACGGGGTCTCGCTCTTGCTCAGGCTGGTTTCGAACTCCTGACCTTGAGCGATCCACCCACCTCGGCCTCCCAGAGTGCTAGGATTATAGGCGTGAGCCACCACGCCCACCCATCACCTATATTTTTAATGTGCAAAACTTTCTACAAGTGAGAGGGCGTGACCAAATTTACAGGTTACATTTACATGGCGATAGAGCCCTATTTAGAACCATGGGTGATTCTTTTTTAAACATTTTCAGGTGATATCTCAAGTTAATCCTTTTTAATGTGCTCATTTGTAGTAATAGATGTGTTTGCTATTTCCTCAATGAGTCAACTCTATTACCATACGTGATTGACTCCGGTAACTGCAAAAGTTTATAAATGTAAAGCAAGGACAGTTCCTCAGTAGATCAGTTTAATGTGCACAGAGGACTTGTATCACTGCAAAGCTGCTTCCCCGAATCATTCAAGAGTATCCGCACGTCAGGACGTGCCTTTCTGTCCTTGGGTTCTATTTTCAACATCTCGTGTTTATATTCAACTGGAAATCTAATTTGCAGAAATGTCTGGGTTTACAATAGGCTGTGGGGTGTAAACACAAGAACAGGATGGTTTGTGTTATATAATAACACAGGCTTTTGACTCCCCAGGTCTTTTGTGGAGCTGTCACTTCATGTTAGTTATTTGGTGACACTGTTAATGCAGAGAACTACTAAATTAGAATAATGGATCGTGCTTTCAATTAGACTCCGTATATCCTCACATACCTTAATAACTGAATAGATGAGAAAATGCTACGTGAAGTGCAAATCTTTATTGCACTTTTATTTATTGCAATTCTATTTTCTCACTACATGCCTTCATAAGACTGTAAATGTAATCCCAAGGGAAAGTATTTAACTCCTTGATATTATTACAGCAAACTTTAAGTGTTGGATTTTAAAATACTTGCTTACTAAAGAAAAAAAATTAAGTTATAAGGGAAGATGTTGGGGTGAACGTACTTTTGTTTAATTCTTTTGAAAAGGATAATAATGAATAAACATTACTGGCCATAGAGATTCATTTATTAAGGAAGAATGTGCAAAAAATTATTACATAAGAATATGGAGGTGAGAGTGGCCAGGCAGAATTCTGCCCTTCCCCCCCACACACAGTGGGGAGTAGGGAAGGAGTGTCAGCTCTTCACCTTCAACCTTGGGGGGCCTCCCTCAGATTCTGTACTGAAGCAGATTTCTTGTCCCCAGAATCTTAATATTTTTTTATTGGCACATATTTCTTGTGACTCTATAAAACTTTAGAGGGGGCCACTTAACTCTTGTTACGTACACTGTTGTCTATAAAAAGCAGTACATTTATGAGACAGCATGCCATCGTAAAGGCTATTAATGCTAGTTTGGGAAAGCCTGCAGAGTTCAACACGTATTTCTGCTCAAATTTCTAACGTATTCTTAGGTGCCTCTTTTCATCAACTTTACTATGGTTTGAACGTGTCCCTCAAAGTTCATGTGTGGGAAACTTGATTCCTGGTGCTGTGGAGTTGGGAGGTAGGGACTAGTGGGAGAGGTTTGAGTCATGGGGGTACCAGCCCATGAGTGCATTAATGCCATTATCACAGGAGTGGCTTTGTTATGAAAGGAAGAATACTGCTCCCCCTCGCTCCCTCTCTCACCCACTCTTTGCCCTTCCACTGCGGGATTGAGAAGGGGCAGGGACTCCTTTAAGGGCCTGCCAGGCCTGCCAGTATGGAAATAAAGGAAAATCTTGAGTCCCTTCAGGAGATGTTCCAGGCATCTAGCTAGACTTGAAAAGTGAATCAGAATAACAATGGCCCTCAATGAGCAAGCCAGAGTCAAGAGGTGTTTTGCTTCCCTATGAAAACTAAAAGATGGCATCCAAACATATATTCTTGAGTTGTTTTTCAGAACACCCTCCCCACCCCCAGAGGGAAAATGCAGATAAGGGGAACTGAGGAATTGAACTCTGATGCTGTTCTTTGTACTTACTTTCCCCCTGAGAGGCCTGGAGATAGTTATACCCATCTTAACATTCCTTTTCGCCAATCCAAGAATTCCTGAATCCACCTATGACCTGTAGGCCCCCACTTCAGGATATCCCCCACCTTTTGGGGCCAGGCCAATGTATAACCTCCATATACTGATTTACAATTTTGCCTGCATGATACATACCCCTGCCTTTAAAAACCCTGGCTTGTAAACTACTGGGGAGTTCAGGGCTTTAGCATTAGATGCCCGTAGTCCTTGCATGGCAGCGTGCAACAAAAATGCCTCTTTCTCCTCCTGCAACTCTTGCTTTGGTATTTGGCTTTGCTGTGCTGGGTGAGCAGACCCAAGTTGGTTTGATAATGTCCATGGAAAAATTCAAGCTCTAAAATTATTTAAAGAGATTTATTCTGAGCCAAATGTATGCAACCACAGCCTGGGGTACAAGTTCTTAAGAGGTCTTGAGAAAATGCACCTGCAGTGGCCAGATTACAGTTTGGTTTCATACATTCATGGGGACAGGAATTACAGGTAAGATTATAAATACATGGAAGGCATACATTGGTTTGCACTGACAATGCAGGACATCTCAAAGCAAGGGCTTGTAAGTCACAGGTGGGCTTTAGGGACTCTTTAGTAGGCAATTGATTGAAAGAGTTAAGATTTGTCTAAAGACCTGGAGTCAGTGGAAAGGAATGCTTGAGTTAACATAGGGGTCTGCTAGGATGCTTGAGTTAAGATAAAGGGGTCTTCTTTCTATCTCTCATATGATGCTATAATACTAGAATCAGTTTGGGAAGTAAATCACATTATATTGGGTTAATAAAATCCATTTGTTGAGATTTTATCGTTTGTTGGTATGACTCACCAGGCCTCTTAGAAAGGAATTTGGGCAACAGAAAAAAACTCAGAATTCAGTCCTTGGTAACAGGATAATACAGCAAGAAGGACTTTGTCAGAGGCCAGAATCTGGATCTTGGGCTTCCCAGCCCCCAGAACCACGAGACAATACATTTCTTTTCACTATAAATTACCTAGTCTCAAATATTCTGTTACAGAAGCATAGAATGGACTAAAACAAAAAATTAGTACAAGAAAAGTGGGGCTGTTGCTATAACAAATACCTGAAAATGTAGAAGTGGCTTTGAACTGGGTAACGGGTAGAGGCTGGAAGAATTTGGAGGAACAAGCTAGAAAAAGCCATATTGCTATGCTATGAATGGAGTGTTAAAGGTGAGTCTGGTGAGGGCTCAGAGGAAGAGAACTGTAGGGAAAGTCTGGAACTTCTTAGAGATTATTTAAGTAGTTGCGATCAGAATGCTAGTAGAAATATGGAGAGTAAAGGCCATTCTGATGATATCTCAGATAGAAATGAGGAATATCTTACTGGAAACTGAAGCAAAGGCCATCCTTGTTATAAAGTGGCAAAGAACTTGGCTGAAATTTATCCATGCCCTAGAGCTTTATGAAAGGCAGAATTCAAGAGCAATGAACTGGGATATCTGGTAGAAAAAATTTCTAAGCAAAATATTGAAGGAGCTATATGGCTTTTAACTACATAAAATGAGAGATGGGAGAAATAATTTAAAGACAAAATTTATGGTTAAAAAGGAAGCGGAACATAAAGATTTGGAAAATTTGTAGCGTGGCCACCTAAAGAATGAAAAAGCATGCAAGGATAAATGTGAAGGTGGGGCCAAGTGACCCTTTGATAAAAGGATTGGTATGCATAGAAGGATGCCAGGTGCTATTTATCAAGACCATGGAAGAATGACCTCAAAGGCATTTCAGAGATCTTCAAGGTTGCCCGTCCCATCAGAGGCCCAGACCTCTAGGAGGGCAGAATAGTTTCAGGAGAGACTGGAATACCCTCTGTGGGCTCCCTGTGCAGGGTTGCCTTAGAACTCTGCTCCCTACATTCTGGTACAGTATTCCTTGGCTTCCCCCATCATAGCTCAAGCAAGCCCAGACGCAGTTCATGCTGCCTTTCTAGAGGATGAAAGCTGTAAATTTTCATGGTGTCCCCATGGTGCTAATTCTGCAGGTGCACAGAGTATGTGAGCTGTGGAGGCATGGCTACCTCCACCTAGATTTCAAAGGATGTATCCTACAACTGGAGGACCTAGTCAGAAGCCTGCTGCAGGGGCTGAGCCACTGCAGAATGTCCCTGCTAGGGCAATGCCTGGTGGAGCCACAGGAGTGGGGTTGCCCCCGAGATCCCAGAATTGCAAAGCTACCAGCAAAGCCATGGGGTAGGGGGCAGGGGTAGCTTCTCAGGGCCTTGAAGCCTAGCCCCCACCCCAGTGTATTGAGGAGGTAGGACATGGAGTCAAAGAAGATTATTCTGGAGCCTTAAGATTAAATGTTGTTCACTCTGTTGGGTTTTGGACATACCTGGAATGAGTTACCCCTTTCTTTGTGCCTATTTCTCCCTTTTTGAATGGAAATATCTATCCTATGCCTGCTGCCTGCCCTACCACTATATTTTGGAAGTGGATAACATGTGTGATTTCATAGGCTTACAGGTGAAGGAGAATTTGCCTCAGAATGAATTGTGCCTTGAGTCTTTCATATCTGATCTAGATGAGACTCTGAAGATTGGACTTTTGAGTTGGTTTTGGAACAAATTAAAACTTTGGGGCTATTGGGATGGAGTAGTTATATTTTGTATGTGAAAAGGACATGGGGGGCTGGGGCAGAATGTTATGATTTGAATGTGTCCCCCAATGTTCATGCATTGGAAACTTGATTCCCAATGCAGCAGTGTTGGGAGGTGTTTGGGTCATAGGGGCACTACCCTCGTGAATGGATTATTAATGCGGTTATCACAGTAGTAGGTTCCTCATTAAAAGTTCAGCTCCCTCTTACTCTTTCTTGTCCTCTCTTTGCCCTTCTACCATGTGAGGCATTCCATCATGGAATGACACAGCAAGAATGCCCTCACCAGAGGCCAGCACCTCAGTCTTAGACTTCCCAGCCTTGGGAATCATGAGTCAATAAATTTCTGCTCACTGTAAGTTACCCAGTCTCAAGTATTCTGTTACAGCAGCACAGAATGGACTGAGACAAGCTTACTCCACTGTTTGAAAACTTACTTTGTATTAACAACAGACTCGCTATTCATCCCAAGCTCATGAAATGCTGACTTTGACCTTTGTAGATGCAAAGTTTCTTAACCTGAATATTTGCACTTGAGAGGTAAAACAAGCAAATATCAAGAGGAAAAGTACAAGTAACAAAGATGTTATGGTGAAAATTATGTAAACACCATTAGGAACACCAGGAACAACCAGGAACAATGTCAAAATCATTAAAATAAATAATAATTTAGTTTCCAAAGTTCTGTGTATTTTGGTCTCTAAAATCAGGTATGCTATATAATTCCCTATCACAGTGAGTATGCAGGGATTCGAAAATGGTACTGACGCTGGGAATTCGATGGTAAAGCAGCTTAAAGATTTTATATATGTGTGTGTGTGTGTGTGTGTGTGTGTGTGTATGTATTTATATATATAAATATTTATGCCTTTCCCCAAGTCCCCTCCACCCAAAGATTTAGCACTGGGCTAGGCACACACTTTAATTATTGAGTCAGTACATGTTGATTTTGGAGTCTCTCTGCTTACTTTTCTCAGTAGCTACAAAGCACAGCCAAGAAAGTGATAATTCCTGTTTCCCTAAAAGGCGTAAAAATGTAATTGACTTTATCATCCATTCCTTATGCACCTCTGAAAATAAGTGGGAGAGGAAAAGTAAGGAAGAGTTTTGTACATGATGAGCATCCTAGAACTACACAGGGTTTCTTTATTATTGATTTGACTATTTCAGATGACAAAAAAAATAAGGGTGAAAAAAGTAAAGAGTAACCAGTCAAACTATTTCTATTCCTTTAGAAGATGACTATCCTCCTAACTCTGCTCACTGATACAACAGAAATCAACAGAATGTGTGGTTCCAAATTTCAGACAGACTCTGAAACTTCAATTAAAAACAATGATACAATTGTTGCTATAGTTTGGATATTTGTCCCCCAAACATTTTCTGTTTCCTTTATTTCATAATTTTGTATGCATCATGTACCCATAGGTTCTCAATAAATGCTAATTAAGTGTATCAAGATGTTAAAGGCAGCAAGTGAAGGAATTAAGCTAAAAACTGTCTCCCTATCTTCTTTGTAGAGTATGTGCTATTAGAGTAGGTTATTGACAATAAAATAAAATCAGAGACTGTAATACCAAGTCAGTTTGGTTTGCTTTACTCTGACATAAGAAAATTTCCAGTGATGCACCTGCACGATATGTCTCCATTTTCACAGCTCTGATGATTGACAGTTTCTATCTACAAATGTTTTTGATCCCCTTGTTTAAGCAATAGTATGTAATCAGGTTAGAATATTATCGTAGTGTACACTTTCAGAGTGTAGTACTTTAATACACTCATTAGCATTACTGCAACTTTCCCTGCTTTTGTTATCAATTATAAAAAGCATGGAATGGAAAATGTCTAACAGAATCAGAGTCTGACAGAGGTCTAAAAAAGGGGTCCTAAGTTTTTGCCAATTTTAAAAGGGAAGAATAACGCAGGGCAGGGAGGATTCTTTCATTTATCCATTCAACATAATCTGGGAGGTTTTGTGGATCCTGATGGAAAGCATGATTCATTATTTTAATTTCATAGCTCTTAGCATAGCAGAATAAATTAACAACTGTGTGCCAAGGATTATGCTAGGCCCTGAGGCTTCAGAAGTAAACAAAAGTGTAAAGGGGGCCTCGCTGAAATAACAGGAAAGTATCTGATTCCTTGATTTCCTAACAACATCTGAAGATCAGTCATGAGCTCTGCCTACCCTCTGCTGTTTCTCTCCCGAGCTGGCAGACACCCTGCAGGGTTCCGTTTTCACAAACATCTGAAAGGAGCCCAAAAGACAGGAAATGGAAATCTTTCTCTTTACATTGGCGGGAAACTGCTTTTAGAATTTGTTTTATAGCCTCAAGGTGTTTCTGAGAAGCATCTAGACAGACAGCAGGGGGCAAACACCAGGCCTCAGTTTCCTGCTCAAAACCATATCACAGGGGCAAAATCACACGCCCCACATAAGCCTGGCTACATTTCCCAGATAGCCAAGTCTCCAGGAACAGAGAAAACAAGAAAGCGGAAGACCTCATGTCTCACAGCTGCCTGCTAATTACTCCACAACAATTATTAATAGTATTTTTTTCTCTTTGTCCCCATAAAATCCACTTGGCCTGGATGCTGGCCTCTCCCGTGTCTTTATTTGGAACCGTCTCCCTGTTCTCCCTCCCCCCTCCCCCCCCTGTATCTCTCTCTCTCCACTAAGAAGATAAAATAAACTTTTTAACTTTTATATCTTAATCTCTGCTTGAGAAATCTTTCTCCATCTGTGCCATGAGCACCTCCCAGGCTTTCTACCCTAACAAAAAGCCCTGCCATTTTTAAGCTTAGATTCTCATATAGGAACACAGGCAATAAACAAATAACTAAAATGCTATCATCAATTTATTTTAAGATGGATATTTTTGCACATTTTAAGACCTCAGAGACATATATGTATTACAGTGCTACTGAGCAGCCGTCAGTCAAGATATAGTGGTCGCCCGCTTATGTACATCAGAACTGGTAGAATGAAGTCAGTGGTTTGGGGGAGAATCCTGCAGACAACAGCAGAGTGACTACTCTTGGGCAGTGGTGCATCACCAGAGCTCTTGATGGCGTAAAAGATGGGGCTGTGTGGGGAAACACCCAAGTCAATGAGTCCAAATCATAACATCCAGAATGGCTGAACTCTGAATATGATGGAGTTTTAGTAACATCTTAAACAACTTGTTCTGGTATTTTCCCCTTGCGTTTGCACAATAGTGATGCGTAATAAAAATCAATGTCAAGATAAGTCTAAAATAGTTCTTTCAATGGGTATGAAATAATTTTGAAGTGATAAAAATGCAATGTGTCAGTCTTATGGCAGCATTTTTAATTTAATTAATTTCTTATCAGTATATAAAAGTGTTTCTTATAATTGATGGTTTCTTAGACTTCTTGAAATATGCTTGTATGTTAGATGGAGATAGTACCTTAGAGGACACTAAAACATGGAAGGGTGACTAGCAAATGCCGCGGAGTGGGTGGTTTACAATTTTAATCAGGGTAGGCAAGGAAGCCCACTGAGAAGATGACATGTAGATGAGACTTAATGAGAGACTGAGCTGTGCAGACAGCTGAGAAAAGAGCATCCCCAGAAGAGTGAACAACCAGTGCAAAGGCCCTAAGCAGGAGCACACCTAGCTTATCTGAGAACTAGCAAGGAGACCATAGGGCTGGAATAAAATGGGCAAGGAATAAAGTAATAGGAGATAAGGTTGAGAATTCATGGGGGACCAGCTCACACTGAACCTTGTGGAAGATCATAAGAGGATGCATTTTGAGATTATAAGAATTTTGACATTTGTGCTAAGTTAGATAGGGATCCATCAGAAGATTTTAAGCAGAGCAGTAACACGGTCTGGCTTACATTTTTAAAGGATCACTGCAGCTGCTAGATGGAGAAAAAGACAGAATCAGGGAGAATGGTAGGGTGGCTATTCTCATAATCCAGGTGAGAAATGATGGTGGCTTGGCGCAGTGTGGTAGTGTGGGGAAGTTCATGAAAAGTGACTGAATTCATGACTCATCTTGGAGGTAGATCCAAAAGGTTTTCTTGATAATTTGGATAAGGAATAGGAGAAAAAAGAAGACTTAAGGTGACCCCAAGGCTTTTTACCTTTCAACTAGGAAGGTGAAATTGGCATTAACTGAGATGGGGAAGAAACATGTTGAGTTTGAGATGTGTCTGTTAGATGTCCCAGGGGAGATGCCACGTAGACCACCAGACTACCAGTCCTTTGCCAGCATTTTCCCAGTCATCTGTTTATTGCCTGGAGTGTGTTTTCTTGTCGTTTACTCAAAATGAGTAACTTTTCCACTGGGTCCCATGCTCATATGAACAAGATTCCCTGAGCTCTTACATGTTCAAAATGATATGATAATGCCAAGCCCTGGAGAGAATGTCATCAACAGGCTCTATCAATTGCAGGTTGCCATGTAAATTGGTACAACTACTGGGGAAAAAAGTTTGGTCACATATTTTAGATGGATGGAAAGTTCTGAGTGAGGAAGTAACTGCTTAAACTAATGCTGACTCCGGGTGGTAACTTATCTTACAGTTGAACATTTATAAAGCCTATGATCCAGCTCCTATTCCACTCCTATAATTGTATTCAAAAGAAAAATCATAACAAATATATCAGAGGACATGAATAAGAATATTCATAATAGCATTGTTAATAGCATTGTCACACTAGAAACAGCTGGAAATAATCCAGCTTTTCAACAAGAGAATGGATACATTGGGGTCTACTCCCATAATGGAATTTTATGTAGCAATCAAAATGAATGATCTACAGCCAAACCCAACCACATGAGCCAATCAGTAATGTACCATATTTCATTTCTTCTGATATGTGCAATTTTTCCTATATCTCAGAAAGCTTGTCAGATTTTTTTTTATTAGTGTTTTGCCAGTTATTAAGATGTTGCCTCTTAGCTCCAAATCCACCTCCATATCTGCCCTGTGATACAGACTCTGCAAATCACACTGTGCTTTGCCAGCTGGCTCCATGAAAGGCTTCATCAATAGAGGGCACCAGGGGAGACTGCGGTGTGAGAGGAGGAAGGACACCCCCTTGCCAGTCCCCCCAGGCAATCTTTCTTCACAACAGCAGTGGCAGTTCCTTCCTGTAGCAGCAGCTGAAGCCAGAGTGTAATTTTTCCATCACTTGCAGAACCAGTTTGGTAACACCCCTCCCAGCGATAGCCACCCCCTCCTCAGAGGCCTGGGTCTCAGCCCTAGGAAGCCCCCTCCTCTGGGCTCAGAGCCTCCTCCTCAGAGGTCTGAGTTTCAGCCCCACATGGCTCCTTTTCTAAGTTTGTCTCTTAGTTTCCTTTGGTTTTTGAGCCACGGGGGATGACAGCTCCTTTCTGTAGTTTTTACCTCCATGACACCTTAGAGTTCACTTTTTGCCCTTTCGGTGGATGACAACTTTATACCTGGTACCGGTGCTTTATATCGAATTCCTCTGGTCAAGTAACTGCTGTGGTTTCTGACTATTGCAATGGTGCACAAAATAATTGTGCACTTATGATTCATGGGGTATTAGATTTGAAGTGTCAGAAGGTCACATAGAACAAAATACCTTTTGCATAAGGAGAAAAACAAATTTAAAAACCAATATATATTTTAGGAATACATGCATGCACACATACACATGCAGGATAGTGCTTACCTGGGGTATGGGGAGATATGGCATGGAGGAGGAGTCCGTAAGTAGGCATGTTACCATAATGTTCTAGTTCTCATAGTTGGGTTCAGGAGTTTACCATGTTATTACATAAATAATACCTAACTACATAAATGCAAATCACATTTACCATACATGTGTACATATATATACACATATGCCTGCATACATACATCCATAAAATAAGACAATGCACTGAACATTGGTGAGGCTATAAAAAGAACTCTGATTAATCTAGTTCTCTAAACATGATATCAAATCAAATTCTTTCCCTTTTTACTTAAAGTAAGGCGTGGCTGAATATAAAATACCTGACGCACTTTCTTTTCTTGAGTATACTGTAGTTTCTTCACTGTCTTTTGGTGCTGAATGTTTCTGTGGAGAATCTGATGCCATCAGACTTAAAAGTGAGTTCATCCTAATGCCTCTCTGCATCTTTAAAGGATTCTAAATGGGATTTGTTCTGCATCTTTAAAGAAAACTTTATCAAGGTATGACTCAGTGTTGATGGATCTGGGCCTGTGCCTTTGCTCAGTGTGCCTTGAATACTCTTTAGTTATATATTAAAATAGTCATTCTGTTGGTTTCTTTTGGTTTTCTTCTTTGGAATTCCAATTTAGTATATACGGGCTATGTTTTGCTTCACTTCTGTAGCTCTGATTTATCTATAATCCTGTCTCTTTATTTCTTTTGCATTTTACTTTTTTTTCCCTTATTTCTGTCCTCTATGTTCTTTACTGTGGTCTCAATAGTGTCAAATCTCCCTGGTGATCTAATTTATTTTCTTGTGTCTGTAATATTTTCCCTTGGTTTCTTTCCTGAGTTCTGCCGTTGCCTTCTGTTTTCTCTTCTTCTCTTTCTTGAGTTTATGTACCTTGGCTTCCGTGTTTGGGATTCATTAACTTTTTAAAATTAATGATAGATTGGTTAATTGTTGTCCGCTTTATGGCAACTTTTCCTAAAATCTTTTGTTTAAAGAAATGTCTTACTACATTTTCCCACTTAATTTTCTTATTTTTATGGATGAATACTATACATTTCCTTTTTTAAAATTTTTTTATTGTTGTCCCAAACCAGCTGTCTGCAAGAGGTCAGAGGTGGAGAGATGGATGAGGAGAAGTGAGGGCCATATAGTAGCTTTCCTGGGTTAGCAACTCAAGAGCTCTACCTCCTCCGTTAGTATAGTAGAGGACTGTTTCCTTTAAATATGATGCAGTTGTATAGCCACATTTCTGTGCCTCTCTGAACTTAACTGAGTTCAAGATAGTTTCTCCAGCCAGCCCTATACTACTCTAGTCCTTCACCAGTTACCGCAGCCAAGGGACAGAACTTGCCTTCCAAGGTGATCCCCACACTTTTAGAGTGTATGTTTTATTGGTGCTTTCTGAGCTATGCCAGCGCTGGGTCTTCCAGGTGCCTTCCACACCTTTGTTCCCATTATTTCTTAGTACTTCTAACCTCTTTCATCTAACCCTTACCGATAGCAGCTCCCTTCCGTGGGAGTAATTTTTGGGGGTACACTACTACCGACTCCTCTGTATATCCCATTCCTCCCTAATGTTCCCCACCTGGCTTCCTGTAGGGTTTTGCTAACCTCAGCTGCTCCTGGTAGCTCTTACATGTAAATGGAGTTAGCAGGTTTTTCTCTCTCCTGGTTTCGCTGCAAACAAATTTTGTGACTCTTTAAAAAATTCTCTGCGGTTTTCAAGAGGAGTTGAGGCAAGATTCAGAATCAAGCAGGTACCCAATTTCTACCAGAAGTCCTACAACTGTGTTAAAGGAAAAAAAAAAAAAAACCCTGCCATTGTATTCACTTCAAAATCTGTTTTCAATCTTTCAAAAGAAAGATGTGAAAAATGAAGCTGGCCTGAGGTTTGAGGCAGATGTTTTGACTGATTTGTGTTCCTCTCGGTCAGCTATGTTCTTCAGGGTCTGGGAGCAGACGGGTACAGCAGGAATTCAGAGCACACGGCCAAGTTGAGTATCGAGGCTGAGTGGGCAAAGGCTTTCACGGGACCAAATCTGCCACGTGATGGTCACAATTTCTTGGTTTTTTCAATTAATCTTGGTGAGAGAAGTCAAAGGGGCAGAAAAAGAGAGAACACACTAGAATGTTAAACCTGTGAAAAGGAATAGACGGTGCCAAAAGAGACTGAGTTCTGAGCCTTCTGCAAAGGAAAGCAATTACGTAAAAGTAGGTTCAGAAATACAATTTTAGAGCTGTGCAGTATGGAGCAAAATTTCACCATGATTTTGGAAGCCAAGCATAAGTCAAATTGCAATTGATAAGAAATCTTAACGTAAAGTGGTATCATGTTATTCATTTAGGTCTTGCTAAATGTGGTAGCTCTTGCGTTTAGCTAGTATGCCTTTTTAAAAATATCATATGATTATGGAAAAGGCTTAACTTTCTGGATTGTTAACTTCATCACATCCCTGGGTTATCCATACTGAAATCATTGCATTGCTATGCTTAGCTGAATCACCATTTATCTGGTGACAATGGCCAGAACTACAAGTCTTTCCTCTTTAAGAAATAATCAACCAGTCTCTTTGGCAACAGAAATGTCAGAAAGTCTGGAAAAACCTTAAGACCCAAAGGACTATAACCCCAATGGCTGGATTTCAGACATCCTGACAGAGAGCAGATGATATTATTCTAGTCAAGGTATTCTTTTCAGAATCCTTCAAATCACAGTTGGGTGGTTGTCCCCCACTTTCTGCCTCTACATCTGGCCCCAATAACCCTGACATCCCTGGGCAGTTTACATCATCAGCGCATTCTAGAGGCTGCTGTGAGTGGGTGCCTACTCAACAGCAGGGAAGTGTTGCTGCAATGGATCTCCCCAGTCCTGGGATCTTGTTCTGCTTTGCAAACCCAGCAATGCTTGATTTTATTATAGGGATTAAGACCTATGATTTAAATGATGTAGCATCAACAATCCTCCATTAATCCAATAATGATTCAACAACTGTTTGTTAGATCCTTTGATTTAGTGAAATGTAATGGGGTAGTTTTTAGATTCCTGAATTCCAACTATATTAATTGTTACACTTAGAGTGCAGCTGTTGAGACTTTAATCCTTCTTTACAGCAGTGGTATTTAATTGAATTGAATTATATTAAATTACTCTCAATGTAATAGTGATTGTTCATTTGTTTGCATTATATTACTTTTTTAAAACTTTTTTTTTATTTTGAAAGTAATCAGGCTTCGAGGCACAGATAAGATTGCTTTGTGCTTTCTCATACGAACTTCAAATATAGGAAATAAAATAATATACTGGTGAGACAAATAGTAGCAGTTTCTAAACATTTTTCTTCTGGGGACATTTGTCACTTTTTAATAGCAAGTGAAACATTTATGTGTGTGTTGCTTTTCAGTTGCATCCATAATCATTAAAAATTAAATAGCCTAAATATTGCTCTTCATTTATTAAATGGAGTCTGCATTGACACATTGTGAGTAGCAATGTTGAGGGATAGAGAAATGGTAATAATGACTAAAAAGTACTGCTTGGAAGACAAAAACCGAACGCGAGATAGTACGTTTCTGTTGGGCCTGGGTAAACACTAAGGATACGATGCATTTGCTATAGCACGACGGCAGGGCTCCTGGGTGCCATCAGCTTCTTGGTCCCAGTCTTTCCTTCTCTGTGCCTCACTGTCCAGCCCTTGGACAATGTTCCTGAGGCCACCTGCATGACACACCCCAAGCTCTCTTCTGAAGAAAACAGCTCTAGGAGTTCTTTGTGCTCTGTTACTACATCTTGAGCCATACTCGGGGAGAGAAACCAACCCTGTTGCCCTGGTCACCACTGATTGACCTGGGACTGTTGCCTTAGCCAGCATCATCCATGGGACAGGTTGGACATGAGAGAGACCAAAATTTCCACTGGCTTTTGGCCAAATGCTGCCCCATGGAGGCACCCATATGGAATGGTAACAGACTGGCTCAGTCTCATAAAGAGAGAGTTCCAGAGTGTGCAGGGAGGCAAGGTGTATCCCAAAACTTGTAGAGATACTGCTGTTCCTCTCCATGAGGCTAGCTCCCTATTTGAATGCTGAGGTATGTGCGGCCAAGAGTGACTGTATAGCCAAGAAAGAGATGACAACACATGCCACCTGACATGCCCTTGAATCACAAACCCTTATCACAAGGGTGATGTGGGCACCTCGCCTTCTTATAATCTTAAAAAGCCTTCCTTACACGTCATAATCTGAACCTCTAGTCAGGTCTCTGACTAGTGGTCCATTTTCCTTCCCAGCCCTGAGAAATATAAGCAAGCAGAAATAGGACAAGCTCTGGTACCCCTCAGATTTCCAATTCTGCTACTTACTAGATGACAGCCACTATCAAGTCTTCTCTGACCTTCAGATTCACTCTCTCTAAAATGGGCATAACCAGTCCTACCTAGCCTTCAACCAAAATTATTTAAAATAATGAACATTTTTGTAAGCTGTAAACTAATGTACAAATATTACCCTTTCCTCCCTTAGCTAAACTACAAGTGCCTTCAATATGATCGTTTATTTATTTTTATCCTCATGAGCCACATGATAATGTTTGGGATCCCCAGGCAAGTTTAATAAACGCTTATTGTGTATGTCATTACATTATAACTATGAGCCATGCAGGCCATTTGGGAATGTACCACATTCAGAGAAGGAGAGTCCAGCAGGAATTCAAATCTTATATTTCTTGAAGGAGGTAAAACTCAGAAGCAGCTTTTGCTAAAATTCTCTTCCTCTCATATTATTTAACGCCCCCCCCCACCTCTCCCAGGGCTTATCACTTGCCTCCTTTGCTTCACTGTCCTGATCTTTTCCAGCGTGAGAGCTCTCTCTCTTTCTCTCTCTCTCCCTCTCTCTCTCTTCTACTTCTCAACTCTACTCCAAGCCCTTCCTCATCATCACATCCCTCCACATTCTCCAAGTGCCAGACCCCACCCTCAAGAGTCTTTGGGAAAGAAAGTTCCACATTACCTTTCATTGGTGTTTCGTAGGAATGGGACATTTATCCCTCAGTTCGTTTTCCTGATTCTGGCCCATGACTACGCATAGGACCAGTGAATTCTTCTCAGGAGGAAAGCGGGGGGGAAGAAACGAGCAATGGCAGAGACAGAACTTAATTTGGCAGAGAGAAAATCCAGGAACACTCACCTCTTTTTGTATTTCTATCCCATCCCACATAGAATGAAGGTATGAGAACAGGTAAGTCATGAATATGCATTACGGTCCCACTGGGAATCAGGCTCTAGCAATGATACCACAGAACTGAGCTCTATTGTCCCTGTCCTTGAAGGCTTTGTGCCTCGGTGATTTGCATAGTGCCTTATATGTAGCCCAGAAAGTGTTGTAGGTGCTCAAGGGAGTGATGATAATGAGGTGCGTTCATAAGATCAATCTGGAAAGGGTATGCAGAGGACAGGAATTGCTGAGATCACAGTGACTTTAGGATGTCTTTAGGGAGCTGGATGATGCTTGCAATAATAAAGTTTTCATTGAGGTAAAGAGAATCTGCCCCATGTTTGGCAAGCAGAGAGAAGAGAAACTAATTTGATGGAACTAAAAATCTACAAAAGTTTGCCATCTGTGCTTTTATAATTTGATAGGTGGAGAAATGTAAATTTTTTGGACCAGAAGCTGCTGAACCATCTTTTTTTTTTGTTCTCTTTAAATGAATTTTGCAGCTTTTTCATAGGTGGTGCTGAAATGGAAAAATTTTAGAATTAGAGAAGAAAGTGCTAAGTAACGATGGCCATAGGCTGAGTAACTATGCTGATCCCATCCTTCAATCCAACCACTGTTGTAAACATGTCTAGGTCAGGTAAGTTCAGCTAGAATTTATGGAGGATTCACTTTATACCCAGCACTGTGGGAGAATCTGAAATAGTTTTCTCTTTATAAGTTGGGGACAGTGGTACCTCTCAACAATACCCTAATATGGTGGGTGAGAGAATTAAAAAGGATAATGAATGTAAAACCGTAAGCACAGTTACTGATACAAAGTAGGAGCTCAATAAATATTTTGGGATAGATGAATGGATGAACAAATGAATGAGCTATAAGAGTGGCTTAGCCTTGTTGCTGTCTAAGCTACACAATTGTTTTTATTTCTAAAATAAATCTTAGACTCAGGAGTCAAGAGCCATGAGTGCTGAACTGAGATCAGCTCCTGAGGCCAAGCTGCATAATATTTAAAAATGTAGGGCCTGCAATCCAGTTGTCTGGCCTGAATGCAGGACCCAACACTTGTGACCTGGAGCAAGTTACTTGACTCCTTCATCCATCCTTCACTTTCCTGTAAATAGGGTCAGCAACACAGCCCACCTCATGAGATTAGTGTTAAAAAGCATTTGGAATTTCTACCATCATCCAAACTTCCCTCTCATTTGGAGCAATTGCAATCCTACTCAGTTTTTTTTTTTCTTTTGTCCATCAGATCCAGACACCTTGCTTCCAATTATCAAAGACTTGAGCACCATGTTCATAGTCCTATTGGGTCCCTTCTGACATAATATTTTGTCCTTCATACAGACTTCTGAGCCAGTAGCCTGGCCTCCTACTCCCTTGTCTCTCCCACAAGAGAGGTGGAGGTGAGTGGCATTCACCTCTGCTCCATATCAGATATCTATCCCTGTGGTCAAAACTTATACATTTTTATTTCCTAGATCCTTGTCTCTACAACTTTAAATCCTATGAGTCCCCCTCAGTCTACAACATTTTTTTAATCCAGATATTTTATACCCTCATGCCACATCCCCTGATGTTTGACCTCTGAGATGCTTCAATATCTTTTATCTTCATTTCCTCCTAGTCAAGCACTCATTTATTCAGCCTAATGTATTGAGCCCTGATGACATGTCAGACATTGTTTCTGGCCCTAGACTTACAGAGATGAACAACATAAATAATTCTCCAATACTCAAAGAGCTTCCATTACTAGCAAGGAAAGAAAGAACAGACCAATAATAAAATACCAAGACAATTTTAGCTAACTATATATGACATGCAGAAAATAAAACACAGTGATGGGGTGGACAGAATGGTGAGGTCTAGGAGAGGAGAAGTAGCTGGCCATGAGCTTTGGGGCAAGAGTAATCTAGGAAGTGAGACCAGCAAGTTGCAAAGGTTGTAAAGTGGAATAAGCTTAAGGTGTCCTAGAAAGAGAAGTAGGGCAAGATAATTGTAGTGTAGTGATGAGGAGGAGGGTGGCACAAGAGGAGGAAGAGAGATGACATCATGATTCAACCTGTCAGTATCCGAGGATTCATCCTTGAATAGTCTCTCTTCCCCACCAGCACTGAATCAATAAGTCCTGCCAATTTTACTGATATCCCTATTATTTTCTCAAATATGTTCCCTCTACTCCATCCCTTATATTATCATTCCACTCGAGGATCTCATCATCTCTCATCTGAACCCTTGTGAGAATCTCCTAAATTGCCTCTTACCGTTAGTCTTACCTTCTCAAATCCAATCTTGATAGTCAACTGATCTATCTAAAGTGAAAATCTGATTCTGTTCTTTCCATCATCTACAGGATATAAAATCCAACCTTCTTATCACAACAGAAAGCTCTTCGTAGTCTGATAGTACAATGTAATGGTTTAAAATATGGGTTTTTTTAAAAAAAAAAAGAATCAGAATTCCAGCTCTACTCCTTACTTGTTATGAGGTCTTAGACAAACCACTTAATCTCCCTGTGCCCCAATATATTTTTCTGAAAAATAGGGATAGAATAATAGTACTGTGATGGACAGACTTTAAGACTGCTCCCAACTGTTCTCACAACCTGGTTCTCCTGACTTTGTATAATCTACTCCCCTTGAATGTGGGCAAGACCTGGAACATGCTTCTAAATAATAGAATATGCAAAGATGATGGGCTCTTACTTACACAATTACATTACATAAGATTGCAACATCAGAATTGTTGTTCTGGGAGACTGTCCTTTGCTTGCTTTGTTGGGAAGTCCCATGAGGCAAGGAACCAAGTGTGAGCTCCAGTGGACAGCCAGCAGGAAACTGAGGACTTGGAGTAACAGCCTGAGGAGCTGAATGCTGCCAAAAACCATGTGAGCTTGGAAAGAGATCTTGCCCCCATTGGGCCTCATACGAGACTATGGCCCAAGCAAAAGTGTTGATTGAAGCCTTCAGAGACTCTGAAACAGGGGATCCACATAAGCTATGTTGGGACTCCTGGCCAACAGAAAGTGAGATAATGACCATGTGTTGTTTGAAGCCACTAAGCAGGACTTAGGACTGAAACAGGATCCACGCTTTTCACCATCGTATTAAGAATCATCATTGGATTAATCAGCTTGGAATCAAAAATGGTTTTGGTGGACAGATCTATGTTCAGGCCAAGATAACTAGATATTTACAAGGAGTTTTTATTATAGCCTTTAAAATAACCATTATTTGAAGAATTATTTCACCATCCTTTGGACATGAGCACTTTTCACCACCGTCTTGAGAATCCTGATTGGATTCATCAGCCTGGAATCGAAAATAGTTTCACTGAAAAGATCTGTGTACAGTTCCAGGTAACTAGATATTTCCATGGAGTTGGCACAAAAGCCTTTAAAATAACCCTTATTTGAAGAATTATTTCACCATTCTTTGTGCATTAGTTTATGAACAGTAGCACTTTTCACCATTATCTTTAGAATTGTTGGTTGGAATTGATTCATCAGCTTGGAATCGAAAATGGTTTTGGCAGACACATCAATGTCTAGGGCTAGGTAACTGGATATTTCCAAGAAGTTGGTACCAGAGCCTTTAACCTAACACTTATTTGAAAAATTATTTCACCATCCTTTGTTCATTAGTTTATCAACAGTAGCCCTTTTCACCATTATTTTAAGAATCATTGGGTGGAGTTGATATCGGTGAGAGGTAGAAAGTGCAAGTCCTGTTCCAGTCTCTTGGTTCAGTTGATTAACTTAAACCATGAGAAGCACACATTTTTTTGAGGTGAAAAGCACGGATCCTGTTTCAGTCTAAAGAAAATCTTTACCAGGTGAAGAAGCTTTTCACCATCGTTTTGAGAATCATCATTGGATTCCATAGCTAGGGATTGAAACTGGTTTGGTGGAAAGATCTGTGTTCAGGCTCATGTAATTGGATATTTCTATGGAGTTGGTACCAGAGCCTTTAAAATAACCCTTATTTGAAGAATTTTTTCACCGTCATTTGTCCATAAATTTATGAACAGCAGCCCTTTTCACCGTTATTTTTAGAATCGTTGGGTGGGGTAGATCTTGGTGAGAGGTGGAAAGTGCAAGTCCTGTGCCAGTCTCTTGATTCAGTTGACTAACCTGAGCCATGAGAAGCACGCATTTCTTTGAGGTGAAAAGCGCAGACTCTTCAGACTGAAACAGGATCCGCGCTTTTCCCTACAGTCTTAAGAATCATCACTGGATTCATCAGCTTGGAATGGAAAATGGTTTTGATGGAAAGATCTGAGTTCAGGCCCATGTAATTGGATATTTCCATGGAGTTGGTACAAGAACCTTTAAAATAACTCTTATTTGAAGAATAATTTCACCATCATTTGTCCATTAGTTTATAAAGAGTAGCGCTTTTCAGAATTATTTTTAGAATTGTTGGTTGGAGTTCACTTTGATGAGAGGTGTAAAATGCAAGTCCTGTGTCAGTCCATTGCTTGAGTTGACTAACCACAGCCATGAGCAGCACGCATTTCGTTTAGGTGAAATGCGTGGACTCTTTAGACTGAAACAGGATCCACGCTTTTCACCATCCTCTTGAGAATCATCATTGGATTCATCAGCTTGCAATTGAAAATGGTTTTGGCAGACACATCTATGTTCCTGCCCAGTTATCTAGATATTTCCAAGGAGTAGGTACTAGATCATTTATAATAACCTTTATTTAAAGAATTATTTCACCATCTTTTGTCCATTATTTTACTAACAGTAGCACTTTTCACCTTTATTTTAAGAATGATTGGTTGGAGTTGATTTTTGTGAGAGGTGGAAAATGCAAGTTCTGTGTCAGTGTGTTGCTTTAGTTGACTAACCTCAGCCATGAGAAGCACACATTTTTTTGAGGTCAAAAGCGTGGATCCTGTTTCAGTCTTTTCCTAAGAGGTAAAATTGTGGCAATATTGTTATGCACCATTAAATATGCTTATGGAAGGACCTCGCCAGAGCAGGGATCATCTATGGTCACCCAATGTGCGTGTGCTTCTCTTCCCTCCCCAGCCTCTCTTGCAGTGAAGTGGGGGAAGTATAGTTTGCTCCTCAGACAGCAGAAGTGCTTTGAGCCTACATGCTCTACGTGTGATTGCTACTAGATGTAAGTAGACTGCCTGACCCACACTGGACCTTAAAAAATGGAAAATATACCTCTGTTGTGCTAAGTCCCTGAGAATTGAGGGTCTGTGTGTTGAACCCTGTATTTAAAACCTCGAGTAGCAAAACTACTCCACAAGAGTTATTATAGGACTAACTAAAATAACACACAAAAGAAGATAGCACGTCATAGAAATCAAAACTCAATGCATGATACTACTTTATCCTGTCTTGTATGCTGTATGCCTGCACTTTTGAGCTATTTTTTAGTTCTACAAATATATCCTGTCATCTCAAGCTTTCATGCCATTCCCTCTTCCTGAAATGCCCTGCCCTGCTTTGTACACCCTTCAAAATTTGACTAAGGCAGTAGCTTTCCTGGGCTAGGCATGTTCCCCTTTTGTTTCCATAGCAGAATGTTCATTCCTTTTCCAGTGCTGTCTACATTGTGCCCACCTTCTCCCTGGACAGATGGTGAGCATCCTAAAGGGAGAGGTCAGAGGCTCAGTCACATTTTAGTTTCTTGATAAATGTTTGTTGATTGACATCCTTATTACATACCTAGTTGAACTTCCCCTAAAAAAAAAAAAAAAAAACACCCAGAAGAGCATAAAGACATCTGCACCCAAATGTTTATGGCAGCACAATTCACTATTGCTAGATCGTGGAAACAACCCAAGTGCCCGTCAATTCATGAATGGATTATTAAAATTTGGTATATGTTTACAATGGAATATTACTCCATTTTAAGAAATGACAGTGAGCTAGCACCACTTATATTATCCTGGAGTAAGCTTAAGCCCATTATTCGAAGTGAGGTGACACAAGACTGGAAGAATGGGCCCCACATGTACTCGCCATCAAATTGGTACTGACTGATTAACACTATGGTGCTCAAATGGTGGTGGTGTTCACTAGGGATTCAGGGGGTGGAGGATAGACCCACATCTGAGTGATGGGGTGAGCACTGTGGAGGGGAGGGGCATGCTTGAAATGTAGTTGGGGAAGGGAATTAGGGGTCTCAATAGGG